>RJWJ010008764.1:0-52299 GCA_004363605.1 Indri indri
CAAACTGGCCTCTCACTTTACATTTATGGCCAGAAACAGCAACCGAGCATTCAGTGCTGCCTGGCAATTCTGGTATTTTCTTAGTCAAGTCACTCCTCTGTTTTCCCAGGGTTTCTTTCTGGTTTCTTTCCACCCTCAAACCTCTAATACCCTCTGCTCCTCCTCACTCTCAGCTAATTTTATCAAGAAAATAGAAACAAAAGAAGAGACTTGCTCGTCTTCCTGTCAACAACTCCAGGGGAGCAGGGAACCCTGTTTCCTCTGTCTCTCCTTTTCCTGCAGTGGGTGACTGTCCCCCCTCTATCTGAGGCCAACTCCTCCCCTGGGGCACTGCGCTTCTTTAGTTACCCCTCTTTCTCCTACACAGTCAAGTTCCCTCCTCTTCTGGATCATTTCCATGAGTGTAAAAAACATGCAATAATAGCTCCCACCTTTAATAATGCCAGATTTTGGAACCAAAATTGAGCCAGATAGTCTGACTTCTGAGCCTGACTCTTAAATGCCACACATCTCCCTAGAAAAGTGGATGAGGGAGTCATCCATGGTTTACAGAGTGCATGTAGGGGCTGAAAAAGGTTAGAAACCTTTGCCCAAAAAACTTTACAGAATTGCCAAGGCTGACTGATTGTCAGCTGCTGGTCCAGGCTAACATGTAACAACTGGTATAACGTAACAAAAGGGCATGGGAAGGAACTGAAGACGTAGGATCACGTGCACAACCAACTAAAAAAAAGTTAACTGTAAAACATCCTCAGGCGGGTTCTTTAGGAGGTATTCCAGAGCAAAGCATTGTTCTTGTAGGAGATGACAGCCCCATGCATGATATTGCCCCCACGACCTTCTAGTGGGACAAGTTGTGGAGGCAGAAGACAGTGACATTGATAACCCTGACCCAATGTAGACAAAGGCAAATGTGTGTGTTTGTGGCCTAGTTTTTAACTAAAAAGTTTAAAAAGTTAAAAAAAACAAAAAATGTTAAAAGTAGAAAAAAGCTTGTAGAATAAGGATATAAAGAAAGAAAATATTTTTGTACAGCTGTGCAATGTTTGTGTTTTAAGCAAAGTGTTATTAAAAAAGAGTCAGAAAGTTAAAAAATTTTTTTAAAGTATATAAAGTTACAGTAAGCTAAGATTAATTTATTATTGAAGAAAAAAAATTTTAAATAAATTTAGTGTAGCCCAAGTGTACAGTGTTTATAAATCTATAGTAGTGTACAGGAATGCCCTAGGCCTTTACAGTCATTCACCGCTCACTCACTGACTCACCCAGAGCAACTTCCAGTCCTACACGCTGCATTCATGGAAAGTCCCCTACACAAATATACCATTTTTTATCTTCTATACTGTACTTTTAGTGTACTTTTTCTGTTTAGATACACAAACACTTACCACTGTGTTCCAATTGCCTGCAACATTCCATACTATACGGGTTTGTAGCTGGGAGCAATAGGCTATACCGCACAGCCTAGGTGTATTGTAGGCTATACCATCTAGGTTTCTATGAAAGCATTGTATGATGTTTGCTCAATGATGAAATCACTTCCTGATGCATTTCTCAGAATGTATCCGTATCCTTAAGCAATGCTAGATGTGCTAGAATGTTGTAGCTTTAGAGGTCATCCTGTTAATAGATTTCAGTCATTTTTTAAAAACTTGTTCAAACAAATTCTTATCGGAAACCCAGTATGTAAAACCATACCTGGAGGGCTTTGATCCCCAACCTGCTTGGGACCTCCGATAATTTAAAAGACCACTGATGTGGTTTAACCTCCTCGCTTTATAGGCAAGGAAACTGAGTCCCAGGCAGGGGAGAGATAGATGCACCCCAGCCCACACAGCAAGTGTGTGGGAGAGTTTGTTCTAGCAGAACTGCCAGCCAATTGCTGGGCTTGCATATTAATATTATCTTCAAACTACAGCTTTCTGTGAAGGAAATTTGTAAAGCCACTCAACCATTTTGTGGAGATAAGCTTAGTTGAAATTAGGTACTATTATTAAGTTAAGTTTATTGAGCTAAAGTTTACGTATGATAACACACACACCTTTCAATGAGTTTTGACAGATTTATACATTTGGTAAGAGCCCTCATGATGAAAAATATAGAACATTTCAAGCTTTGCGCAGTGGCAGTATCGTAGCTAATGAGGTTTATCCAAGGCGTGATTATTGCTAATTGAAAACTTTTCCCAATACCCTGCTGTAACGACTTGAAATATAGTCAGCATTGGCAATTTTTGACAGTCTCTATGGAGACTGAACAAACAAAAAAATATATAGAACGTTTCCATCACCCTAAAAGTTTCCCTTGTACCCCATCCCACTTGATTTCCCTTCTAACCTGTGGCCCCTGGCAACCACCAATCTGCTTTATTTTACTATATCTTATATTTTCTAGCATTTCATATATATGGAATTATACACTGTGTTTTCTCTTTCGTGTATGGCTGCTTTTGCTCAGCATGTTTGTAAGATTCATCCGTATTTTCGCATGTATCTCTCATTCATTCCTTTTCATTGGGAAGTAGTAAGTATCCCATTGTATGGTGTGATTGTTAATTGTATGTATCAACTTGATTGGGCCATGAGGTGCCCAGGCATTTGGTTAAACATTATTCTGGGTGTGTCTGTGAGGCTATTTTTGGATGAGATTAACATTGAATTGGTGGACCTAGTAAAGCAGACTGCTCTCCTTTGTCTGGGTGAGCCAGTCAATTGAAGACCTGAATAGAACAAAAAGTCTGGGGAAAAGGGGACTTTGCCTGCCCGACTGCTTGAGCTGGGACGTCAGTCTCCTGCCCTCAGACTGAAACTACACCATCAACTCTCCTGGGTCTCCAGCTTGCCAACTGCAGATCTTGGAACTTCTCAGCCTCCATAATCATGTCAGCCAATTCTTTATAACAAATCTCTTTCTCTGTAAAGATATAAATATAGATATACACATCCTATTGGTTCTGTTTCTCTGGAGAACCCTGACTAATACATATGGCTACACTACAATTTATTTATCCATTTACCTGTTGCTAGACATATGGGTTGTTTCCAGTTTTGAGTCCTTATGAAGGAAGGCTTCTATGAACATCTGTGCACCAGTCTTTCTGAGGACATATGCTTTCATTTCTCATGGGTAAATATCTAGAAGTGCAATTACTAAGTCATATGGCGAGTCCTCTGGGAAGCAGATGCCAAGATGGAGTGGGAAGTGGGAGAGATTTATTGAGGGTGATGCTCGTGAAATATAATGGGGAAAGGAAAGCAGGGAGGATCTTCAGACCAGATGTGACCCTGTGAAAGGAGAAAGGAAGGAAGGAAGACTGCATAGGAAGAACCTCATGCTTTGGTACAGCTCTGAGAAATTTTCACCATCTCAATAGGGCGGCCAGGCACAAGACAGCCCATGGAGGAGTCCTAGCTGGACAGAAGTCACTGGGTCCCATTGCTCTCACCATGCCCAGTCTTTGGGTGGGGCTGCCTGCAAAGAGCATGGCCTCAGTTCAAACGCTGCAATGAATCCTGAAGGCGCTGCAACAGGGGCTGTCAGCTCTACACACCTTGCAGTGAGGTCACTGTTGAAGGGAGATCTAAGCAGCACATTTCCATGGTGGCCAGGGTCCAAGCCTTGCTCCACCCAGATCCCCTTCTCCTTATATGATTGGTAGTAGCTGCTTCGTGGGTCCCATGTTTCTGTTTTAGAAGAGAGAGGTCAGTGGGATGAACCGCAGCCCCTGCAGCTGCAGTCTTGGGCCACAACTGGTACTCATCCTCTCCCACCTCCATTGTCCTTGCCATTGGCTGACATTTCCATGACTATTGGTGGCTTACCTGGTGGTGGTCAGAGTCTCTGGTCACCATGCCCTTGAAGGGAGCCAGAATATGCTATCCCCAAATATGCTCCTTTTGCATAAGGATTATTTTGAGCTAAAGGTACTTGAAAAATAGCAGGTGTGAGAAGGACACTCAGACCTCCACCTTTCTTCCTGAAAGCAGGAGATAAACTTCCATGTGAAAGATGCCCTCCCTAAACCAGGAGGAAAGAAACATTCTTGTCACCAGAGATGAGGAGCTGAGGCAGAGAGAAATCTATCTAAACAAAACTTACTAAAATAACTCTTATCTTCCTTTAGTCTCCCTATATATTTTAGTTATTTTTCTACAGTTGTTATTCTTTGTTCAACCAACCTAGTGTATAAGCACTAGCCCATTCTAGAACAATGACTCTATCTCTTCCTGCTGATGAGGGTCGCTTGTGACCGGTTGTGAGGAATGGTAGCAGAGGCTCAGTATTGACTTTCGTACCTGGAAGTTGGCAGCAGCCAGATATGTCTTGTTAAGTGGGTGACAAGGGTCAGAAAACTAGCCTTTAGGCCAAATCTGGCTTGCAGCCTGTTTTTGTATGGCCTTTGTACTAAGAATGGTTTTTACATTTTTAAATGGTTGAAAAAATCGAAGGAAGATTAATATTTATTTTAGAGTACTTGTTTATCACCTGACTTCCTCTGCTGAATGTAAGTTTCTTAAAAAAGCAGGGACTTTGTTTTATTCATGACAAGATAGTCTGGCACCGCAAAACATGTAAACCATTTGAATCTTTGGAACCCTTGTGGATTCCTGGTGGGAATGCAAAATGCTGGTGGAAAACTGTTTGGCAGTTTCTCAATGAGTTAAACATAGAATTACCATATGACACAGCAATTCTGCTCCTGGTTATGTGCACAAAAGGACTGAAAACAGGTGCCTAAACAAAAACTTGTATATGAATGTTTATAACAGCACTATTTACAATTGCCAAAAGATGGAGACAAGTGAAATGTCTATCAATGGATGAATGGATAAATAAAATATGGTATAGTCATACAATGAAATATTACTCAGACATAAAAAGAAATGAAGTACTGTTACATGCTACAATGTGGATGAAGCTTGAAAACACTATGCTAAGTGCAAAAAGCCAGACACAATAGTCACATGTTGTATGATTCCATTTAAATGAAACATCCAGAATAGGACAGTCCACAGAGACAGAAAGCAGATTAGTGGTTGCCAGGGTCTAGGGAGAGGGGAATAAAGGCAGTAACTACTCAGTAGGTATGAATTTTCCTTCCGGGGTGATGAAAAAGTTCTGGAAGTAAATAAGTGGTGATGGTTGCACAATATTGTGAATGTACTAAATGCCACTTTAGAATGGTTAAAATGGTAAATTGTATATGTTATGTGTATTTTACAATTTTAAAAACAGCCTTCAAAAATAGAAAAAAAATTTTAATCGATTAATGAATGTCAGACATTCGCATTGTTTCCAATTTTTCGTGATTAAAACTAATCTTGAGATAAACATCGTTGTCCATGTAACTTTTTGTTCATCTCAGATATACAACATTTTAAGGACAAATTCCTGAGTGTTGTATGGCTGGGTCAAAGCATATGAACAATGTCAAGAACTTGATATACATGATCAAAATGCCCTTTGGAAAGATTGCACCAATTTTGCTCTCGTTGCTCATTCAATTAACACACGATAAACACGTAAAGTTTCTACTCTGTGCTTGGTACCATGTTAGGCGCTGGGGATGTATAGAAGAATAAGCCACAGTTCTCAGGGGTTTGAAATTTAACCGAATGATATGATTATGTAAATAGCCCGTAGCAAAAAGGTTTAATAGATGTAAATTTAGGGTGACACTGGGAACTCAAGGGAGGAGGACCTGATTCAGTCTTGTTTAGGAAGGGAGGTGATATCTAAGGAGACTTGGGAGAGTTCTCAGCCTGGGTCAGCCACCCTCACCAGTTCTGGATATTACCTTAAAAAAGAAGTAACCATTTTGCATATGTTAAAATTTTACTTCTTAAAACCATGTTTGTTTGATTGCTAGTGAAGATGAAGATTTTCTCATGTTTATTGATCATTTCTATTTCTTCTTTTGCCCATTATCCATTGGGCTGTCAATGTTTTTTTCAGGATTTTGAAGATGTCTTTATATGGCAAGGATAGCTATATTCCAGTTATTTTCATGGCAAATATATTCTACTGGCTTGTAAGTTTGCTTTTGAATCTCATGTGTGATGATTTGAAAACTGCCTTATGGAAGTGTAATTTACATCCCGTAAAATATACCCACTGAAAGTGTACGATTCAATTATTTTGAGTAAAATTTATAGGGTTTGTATAGATAGACATATACAAGTCATATAAACATATAGTAAAATTTTAGAATCGTACAGGATATTTTAAAAATATATATAACCCTTTCATTGTAGGCAGTCATTTTTTAATTATTATTTTTAAGCTCAAAGTATTGTAGAGATCAAACATACCAGTAAGCAATCTTATTAATATTCTTTTTAGAACCACATTCTATAATCAATTGTTATTTATTTTCATATCTGGAAAAGCAAGAGGAGGCAAAGGTTTATGGAGAAATAAAATCACATTACGTGTTTTTCACATGGAGAGACCTTAGGCATGCAAAGCAAAGACGTGGAGATTTAATTATGTAATTTCACTGGTGTTATTCCCCCACTAGTGATTGAGTGACTTGGTGAACGAGCAGCCTATAGGCATGTGGGAGAATCGGGTGACTTGGAGCCCTTGGTGAGAAGGTAAAGTTGTTACCCAACCCTGATTCAGGGCAAGGGGACCTCTGTTTTAAGACTGTCCTAGGTTTTGACTTTCTTCCCTCTCCTGGCTCTGTGTACACAGAGTGTCTTGCTTTAGAGCATCTTTTTCTTTCTTCTTTCTATTTTTTTTTTTTTTAGTGGAGACGGGGTTTTGCCCTTGCTCAGGCTGGTCTCGAACACCTGAGCTCAAGTGATCCTCCAGCCTCAGCCTCCCAGAGTGCTAGGGTTACAGGCGTGAGCCACCACACCTGGCTGAGTATCTTTTTCTTTCTTGAAGTCTGACTCTTTCTTCCTCTTTGCTCAGTGATAACTGTTGGAAAGGAATGGCTTATGTATCATTCTCACTAACGGGCATTTTAGTTTAGGTCCTTGCCTCAATGATCAAAATGTTACCACATCCAGTCATGCTCCTGACAGCCATCTCATTCCTCCCCTGGGAGACCAGTGTCTGCTTTCCCCATCCTGCCACAACCCTGGAGACAGGGAGGGTGGATCCCCCGGGTCTGCCTTTGCTTGGGCTTTCACTGCGTGAAGTAGGTGTTACTGCCTTTCAGCTGAGCAAGTTGAAGCTAACAGAGGATAAGGGGTTTCCCCACTATCCACGGGTTATAGGTGTATAGTCATTTCGAGTTCTTTTTCCTGCCCAACTAAACCCCATACCCTGTTCGGGGAATTCCCCCCTTTATGTATAGATGCTATAGAGCAGCAGTATTCCCAGCCTCCCTTGCAGCTAAGGCATGGGCCCGATCTACCAATCACATCCCCCTTTTCCTAACTTAGCAGAATGGAAGCCACAAAGAAGCAAGGACCACAGCGAACTCTCTTGAAGTGTCCACAAGAGTGGGACAAGAGTCCATTTGGAGCAAAAAATGACTAATAAAGGAAAAAAGTCAGAGAATACAAATAATTAAATGCTCATTGCTATAGGAATCACTGGCATTTAAATATCCTAAAATGGTTCCAAGACGTCAGACCTATTTGACAGACGAGAACACTGAGACCCGCGGAGAGGTAAGCACATATCTAGTTAGTGACAGCATCAGAACAAAAATTGGAGAGTGCCGACTTTCTTTTTGGTGAGTTTATGCCATGTTATTGTTGTTTCCAGTTAATTGAATAATCTAAGTATTTGCACTTGTTTAGTGATGTCACAAGAGTGTCAGGCTTGTAGGGAGATCACAGAGCATATAGAAGGTGCTCCAATGGACAGTGGGGTGGAAAGAAGATGAGCTTTGGAGTCAGAGGTGGGTTTGGGTTTTTATCTCAGTCACTTTTTAGCTATAGCTATGGACATTTGGGCAGTTTACTTAGCTCTCCTGAGCCTCAACTTTCTCATCCAAAGATAAGGATAATAATTTACGCCTAATAGGATTTCATAAGGAACAAATATAGTAATATATGTCAAGTGTCTTTCACATGGCAGGTGATCAATACATATTCATAAATATCAATTAATATTAATGTTATCCTCATTCCATGTGCATGGTTAAGAGTTAATAAGAGAATACTTTGGTTGGTCAGTATCACACATTAATATAGTTTCATCTCTGCTAGTAGGAATCCAAGGTCAGGAAATAATGGGTATTAAGAAGATAAAAGGTGGAACCTTAAATATTTCCAAAATTGAAGAGCATAATCAGGGCTCTTATATATGGTTATTCAGATTGTGCAACACCCAACACAGGGGTATAGTTTACATGGACTATAATATGAATGGTGCCCTCTGCATTTGTTTAGTGCACAACTCTAACATTCACATATGGTAGACCCTAAGATAATAGATAGTTAATGGTCTTCAATGAATAACTGGATGTCTCGTAACAAAGAGAGCAGAAAACAATTAAAGATGTCTGGGGATTTTATGACTGGAAGGGTCCTTGGAGATTATCTAGTTCAACTCCCTCATTTTTTAGTTAAGGAAACTGAGATCCAGTGAGGGAAAAGGACATGGTTTATCTGGGCCAGAACTGGGACAAGAACCGTGTCTCTAGGCTCTTTGCTAATTGCCCTTTGCACTTATGAACAATTTCATTGTTGGTAGGAGTTAGCATTCCAAACCACACCTTAAAACCTCTAAGGAGAAGGAAGATTTACAACTACTTTGCTTCTTCTAACGTTCGTCAGAAACAAACCCAGGATGGCTGAGCAGAAATTCGTTCAGTTCTGGGTCTTTGCCCTTCAGTGTCTTGCAAGTTTTCTCAGGGTAAACAATTCCCATTGAGCCAGGCCCCTTGAAAGTGTTTTGTGTGCTTTTGTCTTCGACTTGATATTAGCTGGCAAGCTGTGTGGTTTACTAATAACTTCGACCAGGTCGCTAGCTTGGTAGTAATCTGAGAACAGCGTCTCTGGAGGCCAGCTGAACTCCTTTGAAGTTCACCATGGTGAATTGATATACTGCTTCAGATTATAATTCAGAATCAAACAGAGCCTGAGTGGGGACTATGGGAGGCTACAGGAAGATGAAATTGGGCATTGAGTGCCTTGGGCTTCAGATTAATAGCTGGCTGTGCATTGCCGATGCAGTTTCCCTGTCCTCCACAGCCAGGCATCAGTCAGTAAATGGGTCTGTGGGTGGCGTTGTGCCACTATGTGCTGTGGGGAAGCCAGGGAGAGTCAAATCAAATCAAACCCACAGCAGGCTAGTTTGTCCCTGAGGGCTGGTGCCTTTGGGAGAAGGCTGTGTGGAGGAATTGAACCTTGAGCCATGCCCTGAAAAATGGGTAGGTTTGGAGCAGAGGAAGTGGAAAAGAAGGAGATGGGGAATGCATTTTGGGTAGGAGAAGTGACAAGCTCAAAAGCTTAGAGGGAGGAATATATAAAGTGTGTTTGGGAAATGAAATATGGGTCAATGTCCTTGCAGTAGTGAGAAGTTAGGAAAGGAAGTGTTACGGTAGGGGTTCATGACACAGGTGGAGAAAGAATTCTCAACACAAAGATTAGGCTAGAAAGAAGTAAAAAGTTTATTTTACTTTCCCCTAAAGAGAAGGGGAAAGGACTCATCACAAGAAAGGAAGAAAGGAGGAGGACTGGACCTGAGAACAAGCGGCTTGGGGTTTTTATCTGGGGTTGTAAAGAGGTAAAGAAAAATGTATTGCTGAAGACCGAGTAGCAGGAGACAGCTGTGAGATGTTAGGGTTTCTCCTTGAGGCCTTCTTATCAGTCGCCTCTGGAATGTGGTCAGGCCGATCTGGTCTGGCGGATGTCAAGGAGGATTTACACTCCCTTTCTGTCTGCTCAGCTCTTTTCAAATGCTGTAAAACAATCTCAGCAGGCAGCTAACTTTAAAGACAGTGAGTTAATCAAACACAGGGCAGTTATCTTTTTCTCCCTTTTTCTGTTAGATAGTTTATTTTTCTGTTAGGTAGTTTATTACCAAGGCCATCCTTTCAGAAAGTTTGGTCTAGCTTGGCAGCTCCTTAAACTCCAAGGTACGGGGTTTTGACTGTAATCTGAAGATAATGGGGAACCCTGAAAGCTTTATGAACAAGAGCATTATAAGATGAGGTAGTGTTGGTTAATCAACTTCAATTTAGTCTTTGAATTATAGAATATCCAGATGGGATTGTGACTGGGCTAAAAGAGGATTTAACATCAGCCAGAGATAAATCCTGAGTTGGATTTTATATCTCACTGTTTTGGAGGGAGAGAATGGGTCTTTGTGGGAAGGATTATTGCATATTCTTAGGGAGGAAAGCATGAAGTAGTTATTGTTGTATGGAAGTTAAATATAGGTAGAAGAATGACAAAGGACTCTGGGCAACCAAAGGGGTATTGTGCTAGTGGCTCACAGCCCATATCTGCCCTCCTGTGCTCTGCTATATGTACCGGAGAGAAATGAACTGTTTTCCAGGCTCCCTTGCTAGCTGGCTTCTGTTTAGGTTATGCCGGTGAAAGACATTGGTGTGGCCCTAGAAGATGGAAGGAGGAGAGAATTTACTCCCTTCTTGCTTTTGGATTCTGGTGGCATCTTTGGCTGCAGAGGTGACTGATGGTGACAGCATTGGCTCTAGAGACAACGGTGGCAATGGATCTGGCTGGTGGCTGTTGGGAAAGGAGCAATGACTTAGAAGTGTAGACTCCCAGGTTCCTTCTCAGCCAACTGGGATCCAATAGCCAACAGGACACTGTGCCTCTGAGATTGGGAAACATTTTTGCTTCTATGTCCCATACCTTCTAATACTCTTGTAGCCAGTTCCGTCATCATCATCATCATCATCATCATTATTATTTTGCGACAAGATCTCACTCTGTTGCTTGGGCTAGAGTGCAATAGTGTCACCATAGCTCACTGTAATCTTAAACTACCAGGTCAAGTGATCCTCCTGCCTCAGCCTCCAGAGTAGCTGGGACTACAGGCTTGCACCACCATGTCTAGTTAATTATTCTATTTTTTTGTAGAGATGGGGGTCTCGCTATGTTGCTCAGGCTGGTCTTGAACTCCTGGCCTCAAGTGATTCTCCCCCCTCAGCCTCCCAGTGTGCTAGGATTACAGGCATGAGCCACTGCACCCAGCCCCTATTGGACATTTCTTTTTGGTTTCCCTTGCTGGTTCTTCCTCTTATTTTTAGTTTTTTTTTTAATTTTTATTTTTTAAGACAGAGTCTCCCTCTGTTGCTCAGGCTAGAGTGCCGTGGTGTGGCGTCAGCTTAGCTCACAGCAACCTCAAACTCCTGGACTCAAGCAATCCTCCTGTCTCAACCTCCCGAGTAGCTGGGACTATAGGTGTGTGCCACCACACCTGGATAATTGTTTTTTTCTATTTTTAGTTGTCCAGCTAATTTCTTTCTATTTTTAGTAGAGATGGGTCTCACTCTTGCCGAGGCTGGTCTTGAACTCCTGACCTCAAGCGATTCTCCTGTCTCGGCCTCCCAGAGTCCTAGGATTACAGGCATGAGCCACTGTGCCCAGCCATTGCTGGTTGTCTTAATACTTTTCCTTAATGATGATGTCTGCACTGTGTTTTATAGCATTAGCTTCGCTGTGTTAAACAGAAGGTCTAGTGTTGCACCAAGCCCCTTGGGGAATGTTGTCTGGAGTAATTGCAGGCTCAGTTCCAAACACAACACTCCAGATAAAGAGGGTTTTTAGTGAAAATGTCAGTTTACTTTGACTGTTTTCCCAACCATGTAAGCAATCTTCCCAACATTAAATATATTTGTTGTGATCTCTTAGCTACCCTCTTTATATATATTTATATTTTAATTTTTTTTTTTTTAAGACAGAGTCTCACTCTGTTGCCAGGGCTAGAGTGTCGTGGCACCTCAAACTCCTGGGCTCGAGCGATCCTCCTGCCTCAGCCTCCCGGGTAGCTGGGACTTTAGCTGTGTGTCACCATGCCTGGCTAATTTTTTCTATTTTTAGTTGCCCGGCTAATTTCTTTCTATTTATAGTAAAGATGGGGTCTCACTCTTGCTCAGGCTGGTCTCGAACTCCTCAGCTCAAGCAATCCTCCTGCCTCAGCCTCCCAGAGTGCTAGGATTACAGGCGTGAGCATTCAGCCCAATGCACTTGGCAGAAAATTGAGATGTGTGGATTGGCCATGTGATACAGCAACAATGAAAATGTCAGTTTAAAAGGGTGTCATTTGCCTGCATTGGCGTGCCTTCCAGCTGATGACATTCCAGGAGCTTTTAATAAATTAAAGCCACATTTTCCTGAAGAAACCAGAGAAGTTACTGATGCAACAGTATTGCTGTTTGATCCCAAGTATTGTTCCCGCCAAATTTCTGGAACATATATGAGTGCGTTTGGAATGGAGTTCCATGTTCCCAAAACAACACGGGAGCATGGCACGGAAGATGGGAAAATTTAATAGAGGATGCTCATGTTGGTGTATATGGGATTATAAAATAATTTCAAAAAGAGCAATGCCATGTAAAAAACGAATGTGAACATTTTCTTCAATGAGAGCTATGCCCTAAAAGAAAAAAAGCAGCTATTCGTCATGATGCAAGACTTCAAAATATAGTTAATGACTATGAAAGTCAGCCGGCTCTTAGGGACCATCTCGGTGCAATGGTCCATAATCTATCCTTGTAATACGCTTGTTCATATGTCGAATTTTCTTTTTAGTTTTTAAAAATTTTCTTTTAGTTTTTTCCCCCACTATTTTAAATTGTCAGCATTATTTTTTACAATTTGCTATACTATGTATCTCACCTTTACCTCATTTCCAATACTGGAGGTGTAAATTGTGTAGAGACTTTTAGAGAGTCCTAATTTGTTTTGTGCAGTTTTTGCAAATTTCACTCCACAAAAGTACCTCATCACAATTTGCCTTTGTGTGTAAAAGCATTGTACGTGTATGTACAACGTTGAAACTTCCTCAATAAGTGAGGAGATGTCCGTTTTGTACATCTGCATTTGTGAAAGGTAAAATTTCTTGATCTTGGCTCTTCGTGTAACTCCACATGCAGTGGTGACCCATCTCAGTTTTTGATCGGTTTTGTCAAAAGACTTAGGTTGTTCGTCACATTATTTCAGATGACACAGCTATAAAGCTGGGTACACACAATTACCAACCATAGTGATGCACATTTACACATCTCTCTTTCGACCTATTTCTCTATGAATACAGTTCATCTGCTTGTACTGTTACACCCGTGCGATGACCATCAGCATACCCGAATGTTTATGCTTCCAAAAATATGTGCATTATTGCTGCCTGTTCCATTGTGTAAAGAGGCCTGTGAAGTGTTCTGTGACATTTTTAGGTTTCTCAAATAAATCCCCTTTTAAAAATGTAAATAAATGTCTTAAATAATTTTCATTATTTTTTTCCAGAATTATATTGGATTTCAATATTTGGGATTATGGTGTTCACAATTATGGGATTGTGTCTCTTGGGGATTATAGATCAGCTCCCAGAAGGGGATATAGAACCTTTCGCGTGTTGATCTAACGTCCTGCCAACCCGCATTTATCTGCATCTGTGTGGTAGAGGCTGTCCGAGCTCCGCCCAGGGCCCCCTGGACTCCTTCATGGTTTGGGGCACACCAGCTACCTGAGTGCTCTCACTCCCCAGAGCGCCTGTCTGTGTCTGGGAACTGCCATCAGGGTACCTGAATCACCAACGTGGATAGAAATCCGTATGGCCGTGTGCATGCTGTCGTCCCATGCTTGCTTGGCCTTTCCTTTCCTGGCCTCTTCCCACTTCCCTGCAAAATTTTCCTGGGAATCAGTCCTCAGGACTCACTGCGCAGGGATCATCTCTGGGTCCGCTTCAGAGGAGCCGAATCTCATACAGTCTCAACCGCAGCTTTCCCCACTTCCTTCACAGTGGAAGAGGCGCTTTCCTTCAATGTGGCTCCAGATGTTAGCCCTCCCCTCCTCTTCCCTTCTCTTTGCATCAACACGGTCTTCATAAGCGGATTTAGCTAATCCCAGGGCTAAATGTACCCCCTGTATGTGTTTCCGGGGCTGCTGTAACAAAATGCCACAGACAGGGTGGCTTAAACAGAAACTTACCCTCTTGCAGTTCTGGAGGCTGGAAGTCCAAGACCAAGGTGTCAGCGGTGTTGGTTCCTTCTGAGGCTCTGAAAGAAAATCTGTTCCAGGCAGTTCCCTCTATTAGCTTCTGGTGGTTTCTGGTAATCTTGGGAGTTTCTTGACTAGTAGATCTCTGCCTTCATCTTCATGTGGCGTTCTTCCTGTGTGTGTCTGTACCCAAACTTCCCCTTTTAGGAGGACTCCAGTCATACTGAATGAGGGCCCATGCTAATGACCTCATTTTAAGTTGATTACCTCTGTAAAGACCCTATCGCCATATAAGGTCACATTCTGAGGTATGGAGGTTTGGACATCGATGTATTTAGGGGGACACAATTTAACCTATGACACCACCTATATGCTCCCTAGCCCAGGTAGCACTCCTGAACTATAGATATAAATATCCATCGTCTACTAGCTAACTCCCATATAAACCTTGTGAATCGTTCACGTTTCCTTGCTTCTCAGCACCTTTTGCTCTGCTGGGGGGATTTCCAGCCTCTAGAGTCCCATTTCCCCAATGTGGAGCCCAGAAAAGTGTTCCCAGTTTCTCTCACAAACTTTAGGCCTATGAGCTACTCTCTACCAATGAGACTCACCTACATAAGACTTTGATTCAGGAGGAAACAATTTGAGGAAGGAGACTTGGCGTGGAAACCGTCGTCCTGGTAAGGCTGGTGGCAGAGGTGAGTGGCTTTCAGAGATGCAGTAGATGAAGGCTCAGTTGGGTTCTTGATGCAGAAGTGGTAGCATTCCTGGTGTACCAGAGGGTGTGGTCAGGTGGAGATTCTGGTCCAAGTGCAAATGCTGACATTAGTGTTTGGTGGCAGCAGCAAGCAGCAGAAGCAGTATTTTCTTTTTCAGGTCAGTTTTTTTTTTAAAAAATATATTTTCTTGGAAGCTTAATCTTGAGCCAAGTTCTTCAGTTTCACACAGATTCTGCAGGCTATTGATATCATTTTAATAAATCTATTTTCTGTTTAGTCACAATTAGATTTTGTTGCTTGTAATGAAGAACCCTGAAGGATGTGGATTTTAGTATTTATAGGTTGTTTCTAGGAATGACTGACCCTGAATTGTGGAACTGGCTGAGTGGAGGAGGCAGAATGGTAGTTAATGAGGTCCCAACCACTGCTGGCTGGAAAGCTGGTGACCCTTGTTAAGCAGGGGCATTTAGTTAAGCTATTTCCCACCACACACTGGGACACAGTCATGCAAATCAAGGCTAGAGAAAAGTGGGAGAAAAGCTCTAGAAGGTTGCTGTGTCCTGGGGATTTCTTGCCCCTTTTATCAAAGTTCTCCAAAACAGGGTCAGGCCTTTTGAAAGGATTTTCTATTAGAATTATCTGCCAGCTAAAGGGAGTGAGTCTACCAGTAGAGGAGGTATTCAGGGTGTTTTCTTCCAAGCTTCATCCCTCCACACCTGTTATTTTGAATTGTCTCGAGAATAAGACCTTTCAATCATGTGAAAAGAGGATTGATGGAATGCAGAGGCGAAAAGTAGGTCTTTGGAGTTAAAGGCTGTATCCAGATAAGGCCTTTTGATGTGAGTTATTCATGGCATTAAAGCAAATAGAGGAAGCCTAGTGAGATCTTGAAGGTATGGATTGTCAAAGAACCCCCAGGGCTGTTCAGCACAGCCTGTGACTGTTCCACCCTGAAGGCAGTTGAGGGGCCCTATTCACACGGGCAGGCGAGGTCTGGGCAGCTCTGCAGCTGCCAGGAGCCGCCTCCCCGCCAGGGGCCACCTCGGATGCAGCCAGAAAGAGTAGCAAGCAAGGAGAATCCTTCCAGAGAACAGAACTAGGGGCTGCAGGTTGGCTAAGGAAGGAATTCTGCCAGGACAGCGCGTCCTCACTACTCCTGCCTGGCAGGATTGTACGAGTGGGTGCCGTGGGCCAGTGACAGACAGCTGGGGGTTGCCGTGTTCCTCTTCCCTAAGGGAGTTTTTTTGGTGCACTCTGTTGGGGAGAGATAACTTGTCTTCAGGCTCATGGATCCCTAATCCTCTAGAGATCCTGGACTTTGAGCTGGATTTAGTAACTGGATGTGACTTTGTAGGTGTGCCCCTTGTGGGGGGTAAGTGCATTTTATTCATGGGACTAGGATGTGTTTGAATGTTGGCTAGCCAAAGGGGCAGACTGTGGCAGAAACTGCTGTTGTCTTCTCTCAAATCTACTCTCTATTTCTTCTTTTTTCCTTTTCTTTTCATTTTTGTGGTTTGGAGACAAGGTCTCACTCTGTTGCCCAGGCTAGAGTGCAGTGGCATCATCATAGCTCACTGCAACCTCAAACTCCTGGGCTGAAGCGATCCTTCTGCCCCAGCCTCTTGAGTAGCTGGGACTACAGGCGCGCATCACCATGCCCAGCAATTTTTTCTATTTTTTGTAGCGAGGAGGGGTCTTGCGTTGCTCAGGATGGCCTCAAACTCCTGGGCTCGAGCAAGCCTCCTGCCTTGACCCCCGAAAATGCTAGGATTACAGGTGTGAGCCACTGTCCCCAGCTCTATTTCTTTTTAATAGAGAGCCCTGATTTTGTTCAGGGTGGCAATGTGAGGGCTAGAAGTACTGTCATCCTCGGCTTCCTTTGCAGCCAGAGGTGGCCATGTGACACAAAAGCTTAGGGTTTTGGGGACTGTTTTTGCTTTTCTGACAGAGGGGACTCCCTTCTCACTTCCTCCTCCTTCTTTCTGTCTGGAGCACAGCCGTGGCGCTGGAGTTGTGAACAGGACGCAGCAAACACAGCACCAGTAGATACTCAGAAATCAGAGTGTGTCTGTCTAAAAGGCTAAAAGTACTGCCTTCCTCAGCCTGCCTTGCAGCCAGAGGTGGCTACGTGACACATGAGCTTAGGGTTTCAGGGAATGCTGACATCCAGTCTTTTTTTGACCTTTCCCAAACACATAATCAATCTTTAAGTCTTGTTAATTTGATTTCTTAACTCTGTCCATGGTATGGGGTGTATGTGTCCCCAGAGCATTATGTTAGAGCCTTAACCCCCAGTACCCCGCTATGTGATTTTATTTGGAAATAGGATCCTTGCAGATGTAATTAGTTAAGATGAGATCTTTGCTATAGTCTGAATGTTTATATCCTCCCCCTCCGATTCTTACGTTGAGATCCTAACCCCTAAGGTGATAGTGTTAGGAGGCTGGCCTTTGGGAGGTGATTAGGTCATGAGGGTGGAGCCCCATGGATGAGATTAGTGCCCTTATAAAAGAGGCCCCTTCCACCATGTGAGGACTTAGTGAGAAGGCTTAGTCTATGGGACATTGGACCCCCACCAGACACCAGATCTGCTGGTACCTTGATATTGGACTTAGTCTCCAGAACTCTGAGAAATAAGTTCCTGTTGTTTATAAGCCACCCAGTCTGTGGCGTTTTGTTATGGCAGCAAAATGGTCTAAGACAGTAACAATGGAATAGGGTGGGCCATTAATCCAACACAACTGTGTCGTCCAACACCAAATTCAGGCTCGTGTGCCCCACGCACAGCTAAAGCCAAACACCGTGACACCTGTGCTTGGAGATAGAGAAAGTTTTATTTGATTTGGCCAAAGTGAGAAGACAGAGAGCAAGATTTCTCATCCATCTTAACAAAGAGATGAAGTAGGGAGTTTCTATGCGGCTAGCGGGTGAGGGAGGGGGAATTTCAGGGAGTCGAAGCGGGAGGTCTGTGTTGTTTAGTCTCAGGTAACCCCTTCAGTAACCAGACTTCTGGGTATCAGCGGCTGGTTACGACTTTTTCAAGGGCAGTCATTCCTTCTGCCAAATAAACTCATACATTTCCTCACAAGATCCTGGAGTTTTCTCCTGCTTGACAAAGAAACAGTACATTGCTAGTTAGTAATTACTGTGAGAACAAGGCGGGCTGGGCAGGCAGCAGCCGGTTAACACATGCAAGCAAACAAAGGCCTAGTCACATTTTACGTTACTTCTTTCGGTCATTACAAAACGCTCAAGGGGTCTGGCTACAGTTGGTGTCCTTATCAGAGGACAATGTGAAGACACAGTCAGAGAATGCCACCTGAAGAGGCAGACACACACAGGAGAACGCCGTATGTGATGACAGAGGCCAATGGAGGGTGAGACGGCCGAAAACCAAGGAATGCCATGATTGACGGCCACCACCCGAAACTAAGAAGCGGGCAGGGAGGATTCTGTCCGGAGTCTCGAGGGAGCACGCCCTCCTGACACCTTGACTTCCAGAACTGTGAGAGTATACGATTCTGTTGTTTTAAGCCACCTAGTTTGCGGCACATTGCTCCCAGGGCCCTAGGAGACTAGTCTACCCTCTAAGCCACTTGTTCTCTACCCCAGGTCACCAGGCCCTCATTTCACTGCAAGAGCCTCTAAGCTGGTTTCCCAGCTTCCGGTGTCGTTTCCTTTCCATTCGTTCTCCATACAACAGCCCAAATGAGCTTTCTGAAGCTCCAATCACGCCCCTGTTGACACACCTTTCAGTGGCTTCCCAGAACTCTAAACTCCCAACGCCCTTACCTGACCTCCAGGCCCTGTGTGCCCTCCCAGCATCAATTTGGACCAGACTTTTCCGTCATTCTCAATGACTGCAATTCCCCCGATGTTCCTAGCATCTGGGCTCTGGGCTTTAGTTCCCATCAGACGTCCCTTCTCCCAGGAAGCCTCCCAGCACCTTTTGTGCCCCTGCTGTGTGCTCCCTCGTGGCCTGGTCCTACCCCATCAGAGCACACATCCCACTGATGACGGCGCTCGCTTGCTTGTCCGTCTGCCTCCCTGGGCTGTAAGCTCCCAAGGGCAGGACGGTGTCTTCCTCAGCACCGTAACATCGGTGTCCAGCAGCGACTGTCCCATTCCAGGTGCTCAGTCCATTGGATTGAGGGGACAGAGGGCCGACTCCTTTTATTGTCTCCTCCTCCATGAGTGGGGTCTCATATGTTGAGAGGTGTTAGCCACCAAACACGATTTATTTATTAAGTTAACCTGTGTGGACTTACCAGAGGATTAATACATGCTTTTTTTTCTTTTCTTTTCTTTTTTTAATATTGAAAATACCTTGAGGACTATTCAAGATGTTTTCTTTTTGGGGAATAACTTAGGATGTGGGGGTCCTGGGTTTTGAATCTAGTCAATCTCCGCATTTGCTAGATAAGGAAACTGAGGCCCAGAGGGTGAAATGACTTGTCCAAGGTTTACGGGGAGTTAGTAACGGCACCAGGCTGAAACTCTGTTTTCTGACCTCTAAGCCAGGGTTCTTTCTGCTCTTTCACAACAGCCGAGGCTTCCAGAGACCTGGTAGAGCCAGTTGTGCGCTGGTGAATGTTTAATGACAAGCTCTCTAGGGGAAAAAAAGCCTTGATTTGTAGCATTTGCCGGTTTCTGTGGTGCAAAGAATTCTACCTTGGCTAATGGCAAGCTACCTGTGTGAAGTCACTGACCACGAGGGCTGGTTCAGACTGACTCCAGCACACCACTGGATACACAGCCCCTGCATTTAGACTCTGCGGGTTCATGCTCTGGGGAAATTTCCATACTATCTTTCTCGAAGGTTTGTAGTGCTGGAGGCTCCCACCCCTTGGAAAGTGTCCATTGCCAGAACATGCTAAACCCTGGCAATCAGATGATGCAAAATGCTATAAATAAAAATAAAGGATCCCAAAGGAATGAACTGGTGAAATATGACAAGATGGAAAATTCATATGAATAGAAAGTTCTGTTCATCATCACGTGTTGGAACCGAAAGCCCGTGATAACCTCTGCAAAAATGAGTTGGTGAAATATAAGCCCCTAAAGCATTTAGCAGGCCCAGCAGAAGTGTCACCTCTCTGTAGCTTTTCTGATTTATCTCAGGCAGAAATAATTCCTCCTTCCTCAGTAGATGCATATACTTATACTCAGTTGCTTTTTTATTTTTAGAATTGCGTTGCATGTGGAATGGATTTTACAGAATTACAGAATACGTCCAAACTCCCCACCTTGGCAGAGAGGCCTTTTACCCAATGAGTTTTCAAAGGAGGTGGGGTGGGACAACAGGAAGAACACAGGTTTGGGGGCTTGATCAATTCTGGGTTCAACCTAACCTCTTGGCCTCAGTGTCGTCATTCTTAAATACCTTCCTTATAAGGCTGAAATGGAATGAAATGACAGAAGGCATGTCAGGTGCCTAACACACCAACTGTTACATGTTAAGGATGCAAGAAATCCTTGTTCTCTCCTTTTACAGGTTAAACATTTCCTGCTGGTTCGAATCTTTACATTTTTGAAGATCTTGCTTTCCTATTGATGAATCAGTTCCTTTGTGCAGTTTCTTAACAAATAGATAGAGACAGGAAAATCCTCTGTGGACTGAATCGCTGATTCCATTGTCTTATTTATTTATTTATTTATGCGTAGAGACAGGGTCTCACTATGTTGCCCCCAGGCTGGTCTCGAACTCCTGGCCTCAAGAAAGTACGCCTCCTGTCTCAGCCTCCCAAAGTGCTGAGATTACAGAGATGAGCTACAGTGCCTGGTTCCATTGTCTTTAATGCCTAGTGGTTTTCCAGAACCAGGACACAGGTGAGTTCTTGGGCTCAGGGGTCAGGTAGACCCCTACCCAGGTGAAAGGTAAGATCCCATGAAAGCCATCATTAACTGTGGACCGGCATGCTACAGGACGGTGATAAGGGGACTGTTGTGATGAAGCCCCACCGAATTAAAGATATAACTAAAAATGACACTAGTACCCTTTTCTTCTTTCTATAACTTTTCAAACTCTAGGGTTCATTTCCCCAGAGCGACAGCATCTCTGTCAACCCTCACGTTAACCCTGTGGGGATAGGATGATTCCCACTGTGATGATGAGAAAACCGATGTTCAGAGAAGTCCGTGCATTTACTCGACAATGTTCCTTGTACACCTACTGTGTGCCAGGCACTGTTCTAGGTGCTGGAGATACAGCATGGGCAAAACAGACAAAAATCCCCGCTTCCTCGGAGCTGGCATTAACATGGCAATAAACAAGATAAGGAAGTGAAATAGAGTAAGTCAGCAGGTGCTAAGTGCAGGGATAAAAATAAAGCGGAACAGGAGCTTGGGGGCAGGGAGCCTGCAGTTTGGTTTAAGGCGATCAGGGAGGTTCTCCTGTAGGTGACTCTTCAGAAACTCGCCTGGGGTCACTGGGAATTGACAGGGCAGGCACTGGGGTTGTTGTTTGGCTCTAAGACCAGAGCTCTCATTTCAACAGGCCTGTTTTGCAAGAAGCAGTGCTGCCGTCCTCCAAGCATGGTACATGCGTGTGACCCTGTGTGTGTGTGCATATGTGTTGCCTGTGAATGTGGTATGTTTCCCTGGGTGGACCCTGTGAGGACCCAGGCTTCTCTACTGACACCTTCCAGGGACTGAGGACTCACATTGTTGGTTTTCATGGAAACTTGGCAACTTTTAGTCACCCCGCCCTGAGCCCTGCACCACATTCCAATGGCTTTATTTGTGTGCCTTGGAGCCCTGCCAGGGCTGGGCCCGGGACAGGTTGCCATGGAGATCTCCCCACTCTTTCCAGATAAGAACTTCTCAAGGATGTTGACGTTGGGCCTGAAATAGTTCTAGCCTGCTGTCAGCCTGCAGGAGGATGAACTTTGTCACCGTGCACTGAGTAAGGAAACCTACTCATTCTCTTGGCCTTTGAATTTTCGTACACTGAATCCTGGGTGAGAAGGACTCGTGGCGAGGGTGTTCCAGGGCCCCCAGCTTTAGGATTGGGGATGGCTTTGCTTAGATGCTGGGAATGCCTCCTTCAGTTGTAACATTCCAGTTGTTAACATTCAGAGCTTGCCTTTGAGGGCCCTGCTAAAACAGAGCATTTTTTAAAAGCTCAACTTTGCTAAGGTATGCATACAATAAAATGTACCTATTTCAAGTGTACTTAAAGAAGTTCTTGGAAACAAGAAAAAAAAAATGGAGTTCTTCTTGGGAAGGCTGATGAATTTGACAATGTACACACTTGGGTAAGGACCACCACTGTCGGGATGTGTAACTTTTCCACACCCCCAAATTCTTCCTGTTGCTTCCCAATTATTCCCCCCTCCCCCAGCCCCAGCCCCAGGCAACCCTTGATCTGCCACCTGTCACCATAGATTTGTTTTGTCCTTTTCTACAAGTTCATATAAATGGAATCATCCAGTTTGTACATTTTTATGGAGGGCTTTTTTTGCTTGGCATAAAGTTTTTGAGATGTGTCTGTGTGGTTATACCATTAGCTTGGTTTTTGAGACCAGAATATTTTAATAAGTAGTTATAGACAATCATCTGAGGGGCGTGCTAGGTGGAGCCGCTGCTGTTCACAAGACAGGGACAGGTGGGCCTGGAGGGGGAGGTTCCAGGAGAGCGTCAGCAAGTGAGGGGGGAAGGGGCTGGAAGATGAGAGAAGAGAGATGAGGGGGAGAGAGAGGGAAAATTGATTTGCCTGAGATTGTACGGCCGGATCCAGATTTGAACTCAGTCTTCTGACTCAGTTTCCAGTGTCCTCTCCCATCTTACTGCTGGGATTCCAGGAGCTGGCCTTGGTTGCCAGGGTAAGACACTGTCCCTCTGTTCTGTGATTCCCCATGTTTTTAGCATTTCAATCTGTGGATGGATGGCTGGTCCACATACCTCAACATCTGAAATCCACACGTGGGGCATTTAAATCGTGGAAGCACAAAATAATATTTGCCTGGGGGAGTTTGCTTAAGAAACTCACACCCCTGATTCCCTTACAGTTCTGTCCATATGTTGAGCTCCCCCTGGATACGGTGTTACTTTTGTTAACTTTTACTGTGTGATAAAAATGCCACTTGTACAGGGAGAAAGTGAATGTGGGCTTAGGGCTTCAGAACTGAAGTGGTCCCTGGGATAATGAGTTCAATGCCCTCATTTTAGAGATGAAGAAACTTGAGGCCCAAAGAGAGAAAGGGCCGGCCCCTCTGCTCCCACTCTCAGGGGCACCCCCATTTTGCTCAACTGGCATTTGCTTATTTTTCAGTTCTCCTCTGTGAACTTTCTCTACAGGTCTTCTGCACGTGCATTTTGTAGCAGAAACAGCAAGGGGGTCCTGGCCTGGGTCCGGCTGCCTGGGGCACAGAAAGCTACTTGCTGAGACGAGGATTGCCAAGGAAGAAAGGAATTCTTAATGGGAATGTCAGCTGGGAGAACGGGGAAGTGGCCTCAAACCCGTCTCTCTGACTAACGGAGAGGAGGGGCTTTTATTATAACTAGGGTCGGTGCATGGGGGCAGGTCAGTGAGGACGGTGAGTCTCAGCGTCAGGAAGTCTGCGCAGGAGCATTCGGAATCGCAACTCCTTTGTCTTGCAGAAATTCTGCCATTTCTGGGAAATAACTCAAAAAGGCAAGTAATTCATTAAAAATTACAGGTTTCTGGTCATTAAGCCCTACCGGCCTGAGAATCCAAAACATGAGAGGGAGAGGATTACAAAAACATATAGGGGCCGGGCGTGGTGGCTCATGCCTGTAATCCTAGCACTCTGGGAGGCCGAGTTGGGAGGATCACTTGAGGTCAGGGGTTCGAGACCAGCCTGAGCAAGAGTGAGACATCTGTCTCTACCAAAATTAGAAAATAACCAGCTGGGCATTGTGGTCTGCACCTGCAGTCCCAGCTACTCGGGAGGCTGAGGCAGGAGGATTGCTGGAGCCCAAGAGTCTGAGGTTGCAGTGAGCTATGATGACACCACTGCACTCTACTCAGGGCGATAGAATGAGACTCTGTCTCAACAACAACAACAACAAAACCAAGGAAACTGAACAACCGTTCTCACAACCACCCCTCCCAATTAAAAAAAATATATAGGGATCATTAAAATCTGTTCACAGAGCAGGTTACGATTCCCTGCCCTGCCCCTAGAATTGTCTGCTTCTTCCTGCCTCCTCTGCTCAGATTGCTACCCCAGCACGCGTCTTGCTTGGATGGTCTGTCTGCATGCCTGCCACTTTGTTAGACCGGAGCTTTCTGAGGGTAGGGACAATGTCTAGCTCATTTTTTTATCCTAATGCTTAGCACAGTGCCTGGTGCATAGCCAAGTGCTCAGTGCATTGTATCATAACCGGAATGCACATTTGTAAACATTCAAACGAATGACAAGTATTAAGCTTGCCTCTCCACAGTTCCCTTTCCAACTGCTACTCCGTCTCTCCTGTGCCTTCCAGACATTTCCTCTGCATATACGAAGCACATAGAGCTATAGCCATCTTTAAAAACATAAGGCTCACGCTACAGGAATGATTCTGTTGTTTGCCCCTGGAGGGGAGGTGAAACTTTACCTCCGCCCTTGCAGGTTCTCCAACCGGGCCTGAAATTAAATTGACAATAGGCAGATTATGGGAGAAGAGCACACCGATTTTGACGTGTACATGGAAGTCCGCACAGGAAGATGAAGACCAAAGGGAGTTAGAGCCAAATGCTTCTATATCAATTCAGACAACGAATAGTAAATTGTGAAAATGTGACAAGACACCCGGGCTAGGGGAGTTAACTTTGGATAGGTGACTAGGAAGATTAGGCGTAGCTCGGTGAGGTTTGTTTGTACAGATTTTTCCTGGCCCTGACTCCTGCCTCTGGTGATAAGAATCTTTCTTTTCTCCTGGTGTAGGGAGGACAGTTTTCACCTGGGAGTTTCATCTGCTTTCAGGAAGAAAAAGGGTCAGAGTGTTCTCCTTGCGTCTGTTGTTTTTCAAGTGTCTTTAACTCAAATTAATCCTAAATTATGCCAAAAGGCATATTTGGGGGTGGCATATTCTGTCACCCTTCGCTTCTTTTTCCCAGTAAATATTATTTTGAGTGAATAAAGTGGCATGCCTAAATTCACCGTATCAGTTATCAGTTTCTGTGTAGTAAAGCACCCTGGAACTTAGTGGCTCATGACGACCACCATTTTGTTTGTTCAGGGCTCTGTGGGTCACCCACTCGAGGTGGGCCCTGCCTGGGTCGCTCACAGCTGCAGTCAGCCGGTGGTCTGGCCGGGCGCTGGTCGGTTTGGGGCCTGAGCTTGGATGAGTTTTTCCTTCTTGTGGTCTCACATCCAACAGGCCAGGGCCTCTCCGCATGCAGGTTAGCATCTGAACAGGGCCTTGTCATGGGCGGATCCTGAAGCTTATGCAGTTCTGGGGGCCTTCTCTAAAAGAAATAAAAACTACGAATCGAAAATTAGGTGCAGGGCCTTGGAAGAGACCTGTGCAAGTGAGAGGCCCAAAGCTGGAGCTGCCGGAGCTGGAACATCCGCCTCTGCTCTTCTCTGCTCTTGGATTCCCAGTGAGCCTTGATGGGTCTGTGTTCATTCTCACCCTTGGGAATGGGCCAGGGGACCAGCATGGCAGGGAGCAGGGCCCTTCTCAGGGACACACCAACACCAAGTACCCCCACGCCCCTCCCCAACTCGCCTCTCTGCTCTCAACCCCGGGACTGCGAACACTGCTCTTACTTCATCACACTGAGTTTATTGAGACATAAATTTTGTGCCCTGGATCCTTCAGGCTTTGGATTTCAAAACTCAACCCCCGCCCCTGTGTGGTTTTTTTTCCCCCCCCAAATATGGCCTTTGCTATAAATTTCAAAGGTCTATTTGAAACTCCCAAGCTAAGAATGGACTCTTTGTTCTGCTGTACCCTCCATCGCTTCCCGAGGGAACGAACTTCAAATGCCCTCGCTGCTTCTCGAGTGGGTGGAAGGATTCAGGAACAAAACCCACGTTGGAGAACACAGTGAAATAGCCTCTGCCCCATGGTTAGAACTGTTTCTTTACACTGGTCTAGGAGCACCATGTGAAGCGAGTGAACGTTGCCTTCATTTGGGGTTCACATTCACCTGGGTGTGTTTGGTGGCGGAGGATCCGTGTAAGCTCGACCGTAGGTGGGACTGTGTCCCAGGGAGAGAGGCAGCAGTGGGGGAGAAGGAATTTGCCATGCGAGGCTCAGATGCAGGGCCTTGGATGGGATGTGGGCAGAGGCTCTCTGCACAGGGTATGGCTGGAACTGGGAACCCTTGCTGGTGGCTCATGGTTACACCAGGGAAGGAGAATGCTCTGGGCATAGAAGTGATGGAACTGTGGCAGCACGAGCCCAAGCAGCAGAGAAAGGTCAGACCTTCCCATGCTGGCAGCAGAGTCAGATATGCTGTTGGCAGCTCATGGGTAAGAAGAGAGGTTGGTGGCAGACAGGCAAGTAACAGGGGTACTTGGTGGCCCGGGGCGGAGTCTGGGATGATGGTGGTACTGCAAGGGCTCTTGGGACCTAATGACTCCATTCAAACCCCTGCGCCAAGAGAATCAGTCGACCCTAGCATGTCTTCTAGCAGCCTCAGGTGGCATGGGGACAATCCAGCCCCCCATTTATTTATCTTTTTTGAGACAGGGTCTTTCTCTGTCTCCCAGGCTAGAGTGCGGTGGCGTTGTCACAGCTCGCTGCAACCTCAAACTCCTGGGCTCAAGCATTCTCCCTCCTCAGCCTCCCAGAGTGCTAGGATTACAGGCGTGAGCCACCATGCTGGCCCTCAGTCCCCTTTTGAGCTCCTGTCTGGAAGAGATCAGGGCTTTCAAAGGAATTCACTGTTGCAGCCAGCACCCAACACAGGATCCTGACTTCCCATTCTTAGAGCATTTATGAAAAAAGGGCTTAAAATGGAGACTCCTTCACTGTCCCTTTGAGATATATGTACATCTCCTACAACTGATCTTTCTCAACGACCTGAAAGCAGTTTCTCTGAAATGTGATCACTGGGAAAAACAGGGCCTCTGTCTCCCAGTCCCTGTGGGAGGAGAAGCCTAACCTTGATGACTGCCAGCCAGCAGGCACAGCTGCCTGCCGAGTTCACACTCCGATTTTTGCCTGCTGGTCCTTGCTCACCACCCCCCTCCCTGCCCCCATTCTCCCTTTCAAATGCTGTCACCTCTGTGCGAACCACAGTGGAGCTCGGCTCTTTTCCCTCCTGTCTGTAGTGACTGAATAAAGTCCGTTCTCACTGTTTTAACTAGTGTCGAGCTTTGTTTACCTTTGACGGTCGCTCATGAGTTGGCGGTGGCCCCCCGGGAAACTCAGAGTGGCAGCCTAAGTGAGGGACATGTCAGAGGAGAGCTGGTGTCCAATCATGTGGTGATGATAGCACGGAGGGGTGACCAGTGGGATTGATGCCACTGGGTCTGGTCAGCGTTTGAGGGCACATTAGCGACCACAAATGGGGCCACACAAGGGGGCTTTTGTCCAAGAGGTGCAGCAAGGTGTGCAGCCTGGAGCAAATTGATGTGGCAGAGAGTATGGGACCCCCGCCCCTCCTGCAGCCCCTCCAAGGTGGGGCCAGGGACCCAGACCCAGAAAGGAGCAGTTGGTGTCCCCTGCCCTTTTGCACAGTCTTTCTGTGACCAGAACTTATTTGTGCACATAAACTACAAAAGCAAACCCCTGTGTTCTACTGTGACAATTCTCGAATCTCTTTATTGGGGTCTATTTATTGCAGTCATGGTCACCAACCTCTTGAATGAAAGAAATATGTGTTCTTCTTCCTGCAGGAGGCAAACATTTTTTTGAGGAGAAAGAAATGGTGAGAAGAAAATTCTAGGAAATGGAAAATGATTTGGAAGGCTCCCCGTGTAGTTTATAAGTAAAGCCGGGGGGGGGGGGGGGGGGGTCTGTGGATGACTTCAGAGTTTTGGGAAACTGAGGAAGCACATCCTGCAGCAGGCAGTCCAGATACGGGGCAGGGAGCTGGGAGCCCAGGGCAGGAAGGCTCCCTGCCTACCCCTTTGGTGATCAGGAGTGATGCTTTCAAACCTGGACTTCGAGTGACAGTCAATGTTTGTGTGTGGACGTAATGTTTGCTCTTTTATTTGCAGTCAATTGTGTTTCCTTCTATAACTTTGTGTTAAGGTGAAGCATTGTTGCTCCAGATTTTTTCCAGATAAGTGGAATGGGGCACGTGCTAAAGTGGGTACCCCCAAAGCAAATGGTACTTAGTTGACACAAGTGCTTCAGCTGGACGTGTTTAGCCACCTCTAACCTGTCTACAAAAATAGACTTCTTTTTTTTTTTTTAGATTTTAAAAGACATTTAAGGTTGAGTGAAAGAAGCAAGATACAAAAGAGTAAAACTGTGTGATTCCCTTGACATGAAGTTCAAGAACAGGTGGAAATTAATATGTGGTTGTAAAAATCAG
This sequence comes from Indri indri, assembly GCA_004363605.1. Classification (NCBI taxonomy): domain Eukaryota; kingdom Metazoa; phylum Chordata; class Mammalia; order Primates; family Indriidae; genus Indri; species Indri indri. The sequence goes on from RJWJ010008764.1 coordinate 28,254, forward strand.
AACAGTGGTCAGTGCTAAAGATTGACCGGCAAGTGGCATGAAGGAAACTTCTGGGTTGGTTACAATGTCTCAACTCTTGTTTGGGATATTGGTTTTACTGTTGTATGTATTTGTCAAAACTCATCCAACCAGACACTTAAGACCTGTGCATTTTTCTGCACCTAAATTATACTTCAACAATAAATTTTAAAGAAGCAGGGAGCCCCCAAATTTTAGATGATGAACTAGCTTGGATTGCTAGCTCCTTTCCTGGAGGAACTCTAGAAGCCAGAGGGAAACATGGATTCCAGAGCTAACAGAAAATGGTAACGAGGACCACCTTCTTCTCTTTGTTCCCACCTGCTCCCCAACTGGGGCTCTCTTGAGTCTCTGTCCGCAGCCTGGGGCAGAGGGCTGTGGTGGGGATGGTGGGGAGTCTGGAGGAAAGTGATTTTTCCTTTTTAAAACTTATTTATTGATATATTTTAATTTTGGGGGATGCATTTGGATCACTGCCTATTTGATCAGGACCTGTTTGGTTTGGGTTGGTTCTGCCTTGCTTTTCGTTGGGGTCATCTTAGGACAAATCTTTTCCTTTCTCAGGGGCAGGTATCTGTGGGGTGATGTTGGCAACACGAAAGTCCTACAAGGGTTACACAAGCAGGAACATAGAGTACCTTCCCTCTGCCTCCAGCCGGCAGGGCTGTGGAATCAATTTAGGGAGCCTCCTCCTCCTCCCAGCTCTCTTCTCCCTAAGGGGTTGAGGTGGAACCTTAGGCAGTGGAGGTTCTTGGAGGGGTGGCAGGCAAAGGGAACCAACCACAGTTCCTTGGTTACTTGGGGTTACCTGTGGGTACCTGTGGGTACCTGGAGTTTCCCGGGGATGGGGGCTTTTGGCCCTGGGACTCGTCACCTTCCCTCCCCTTAAATTCAAGAGAGCTGACCTAAATTTGGGCCTAAATTTTGACTCTCCCCTAATACTTCTAGACAAATTAGTTTATAGATGTATCTGATTTGATTTCAATTATTTAGCCACAGACTGAAAATTTTTTCCATTTTACCAGTCATACATTTCCTTCTTCCTCTTATTTTCTGTTTGTTTTTTGTTTTTTTCTGCTTTTTTTTTTTTTTTTTTTTTTTTTTTTTTTTTTTTTTTTTTTTTTTTTTTTTTTTTTTTTTTTTTTTTTTTTTTTTTTTTTTTTTTTTTTTTTTTGAGACAGAGTCTCACTCTCTTGCCTGGGCTAGAATGCCATGGCATCAGCCTAGCTCACAGCAACCTCAAACTCCTGGGCTCAAGCAATCTTTTTGCCTCAGTCTCCTGGGTAGCTGGGACTATAGGCACGCGCCACCATACCCGGCTAATTTTTTCTATTTTTAGTTGTTTGGCCAATTTCTTTCTATTTTTAGTAGAGACAGGGCCTCGCTCTTGCTCAGGCTGGTCTCAAACTCCTGAGCTCAAGCAATCCTCCTGCATCGGCTTCCCAGAGTGCTAGGATTACAGGTGTGAGCCACTGCGCCCGGCCTTTCTGCTTATTTTTGACTGGATAGGCACAGTTCTTTTCTTGTATTGCATGTTTTATTTTTTGTCCTTTAAAACTGTTCCCACTGTGACAATCCACTCCACAGGCACATGCAACATTACAGTCCTCATTTTCTCACCACTTTCAGAATAAATATTATTTCTATGTTTGTTTCCTATAGGATTGTTTGCATCTTATTAGCATGTTCAGAATTCGCTCGGGCTTTATGCTTCTTGGCCATTATGGGGTTGATAGTGTGTGAAAAATTACTTGGGCGCAGGAATAGGCACACACGAGTTGAACTGTATGTTGTTCACAGTGACTGTTCTCTATAGCTAATGCCATCTATTGGTGGAGGGAAGAGTTGACATTCTTTTTTTTCTGTGAATCTGTAGACATTGAAATTTAAGGGGAAAAGCTTGTCTACACATACTATTCTGTGGCTTTAAAAATAATTAATTATATATAGTTAACACTTTTCTTTGTCAATACATATAGACCTATTTCATTCTTTTTATATCTTTGTACTATTCCATAGTATGGGTACACCATAATTTATTCAACCATTCCACAGTTGATGGACATTTAGCTTGTTCCTAGATATTTTTGGTTTTTACTATAGGTGATCTCATAAGTGACATGTCTTTGGGCTTGAATGTACATTTCTTTGATTTTTAATGAAGCTGAGCATCTTTTTATATATTTATTGCCGACATCAATAAATAGATTTCTGGTTCATGATTTTTTAGTGCCATACAATATCATGAGATATGGCGGTATCCTAACTTACCCAGGCAACCTCTAATGTTGGACATTTGTGTTGTTTCTGTAGTGGCAAAATCAAAAGCTCTTTATGTGTCCTGAACTGCCTGTCAATGTGGGCTTTTTTGCAGCAAAGTTGCAAGAGTGAGTCAATCATCAGAATAAACCTGAGGTGAGGACCCTGGCTTGAGTCTTGGCAGTGTGCAGTTTTATATAATCACCACCACTTCTGGTTTTGTAACAGCACTGATTAGAATAGCTTCACGATTTGTGACATAAGGCCTTTTTCTCTGGTTAAATTAAGGTAGGGAAACTTGTCTAGCTGACCAGCTGTTTGAAAACTATCTTAGAGTTAATGAGCTGGCTTGGTTAAGCAGTTTCAGATATTTATATTTTATTGTGGAGATGTATAATTTTTGAAACATTTGCCCAAATACTAAGTGCCAGGCAAACTTCCACTCTCCCCTCTATTATTCTGAAGAATACAGTAGTCCCTCCTTACCACAGTTTCACCTTCCATGGTTTCAGTTACCCGTGGTCAACTGTGGACTAAAAATATTAAATGGAAAATTCTAGAAATAAACAATTCATGAGTTTTAAATTTCATGCCATTCACGGTAGTGTAATGAAATCTCATGCCATCCCACTCCATCCTGCCCAGGACATGAATCATCCCTTTGTGCAGCGTATCCATGCCCCACTTAGTCACTTTTAGGAGCCGTCTCGGTTATCAGATCGACTGTCTCAGTGTCGCAGTGCTTGTGTTCAAGGAAACCTTATTTTACTTAATAACAGCTCCAAAGTGCAAGAGTAGTGACATTGGCAATTTGGATATGCCAAAGAGAAGTTGTAAAGTGCTTCCTTTAAGTGAAAAGATGAAAGTTTTGACTTAATAAGGAAAGAAAAAAATCGTATGCTGAAGGTTGCTAAGATCTACCGTAAGAATGAATCTTCTGTGAAAGTCGATTGTACAAATTGAGTCATTCTTGTCATAACCAACTCAAACAGAGTTGGGGGAAAAAAAAGAACTCAGAGTACATAATATCGCTCCAAGAATATAATTCTCTGCAAGCCTGGTTGCTGAAACTGCCTGCTGTAACCTGAAACTACCTGCTGAGACTCTAAGAATAATTTTACCCCCTGCGTTTACTTACCAGTCAGAATTTGCTAGGTCTTTAAAACCTTACTAGAGCCAATGAACCTTCTCAAAGAGCAATATATGACATCTCTCTCTCTCTCTCTTAACAAAACCTCTAAACTCTTTGTTCTTTGGACATACCAAAGACCACCCGGTCTGTGTATGTGCCCCGAATTGCAATTCTTGCTTCCCAAATAAAACATTTTAAATTTAGAGATTTGTCTCTAAATTTCATTTAACTTCTACACTTCCATCTGTGAATTTGAAGAAGGAAACAGAAATTCAGGCTAGTTTTGCTCTCTCCTTAAACTGCAAAAGTTATGGCCACAGTGTGTGATAAGTGCTTGGTTAAGATGGAAAAAGCATTATGAGCACCACCCAGATAAAGAAGTGGAGCATTTTCAGCAAGCCAGTGAGCTTCACTGTGCCCCTTTCCCATCTCTACTGCTCCTTGCTGAAGGTGACTACAATTCTGACTTCTACCCTAAGTTTTGCCCATTCTTTCTTATTTATTTAGAGGTGGGGTCTCACTCTGTCACCCAGGCTGGAGTGCAGCAGTGTGCTCATAGCTCACTGGTGCCTGGATGGAACTCTTGATCTCAAACTATTCTCCTGCCTAAGCCTCCCCAGCTAGGACTACAGGTGCATGCTATCGCGCCCAGCTAATTTTTATTTTTTAATTTTTTTGTAGAGACAGGGTCTAGCTAGGTTGCCCAGTCTGGTCTCGAGCTCCTGGCCAAAGTGATCCTCCCTCCGTGGCCTCCAAAAGTTCTGTGATTACAGGTGTGAGCCACCTCACCCAGCCACTGTTAAGATTTTGTTGTGTATTGTTTCAGTCTTCTAAAATGTATATCATTTTTATTTTACTGAAATAAGATCACACTGTATACACTGTTTGAAATCTGTCTCCCGATTTTTAAAACCTATCCCGAATGTTTTTCCATGCTTCTAAATATTTTTTTTGTGATATCATTTTTGATGGCTGTGTACCAGTCACAATATGACTGGATTGTAATTGATTATTAAGCATATTAACCTTATATTTTACATATAGATCACAAATATTTTTCTCAGTCGCTTTTTGCGTTTTTACTTTATGGGGAGCCTGTCCTTTCATCAGTTGGCAGTGGTCCAACGTAAACCAGCCACCATCTCTCTGGGTAGCCATCTCATAAATGGCATTTCCCGTGTGGGTGGGGCCCATGTCTATTTTGTGATTGCCAGTGCCTAGCCTGGTGCCTGGAGTGACATAAGTACTCAAAAACTATGCGTTGGCTGATTGACTAAGTTCTGACCTGTGTCCCAGGGGCAAGGCCAGGTCACAATCACTGGCTGCTGGCCTCTGCTCCTGCTGGTCAGTTGAATAACCTACGTGAACTTTTGACTTAGTAATTCCCCTTCTAGGATGTATCCTAACAAATTTTTAAGAGAGATGCAGGCACAGATTTATATACAAGGATGTTCATCCCAGCTTTATTTATAAGAGTGAAAAATTAGAAACTATTTCTAGCAATATGGAAATGATACATAATTATAAGATAGACAAACACTAATATGGGGTTTTGGAATGCTTTTTTGGGGATATGAGAAAATTCTTATGATGCAATGGCATATGAAAAACCCAGAATGTAAAATTATGTGTAGGATTTCTTATCTCTATTAAGACTAGCAGGAAATACACCAAACATGCTGGCAAGTGGTGTGTGAATTGGGAATGCTTTCAGCTCCAAGGAACAGAACACCTAACTCACAGTGGCTTAAATGTAGAGGAGTTTATTTTTCTTTCCTGTGTAGTCTGGAGGTGGGAGGCTGAGGGCCTGGTGGCAGCAGCATGGTGGCATCAGGGCTGGTGTCTGTGTGATTCTCTTTTCTTTATGGTCATGAGATGGGCTGTCCCGGCTCCAGGAAGCCTGTCTACACTTGGGTCAGGAAGGAGGAAGGGAAATCGCGTGGTACCTGCAGTGTCTGTCCTTTTGATCGGAACACCAAGAGCCTATCGTGGTGCCCCAGCAGGTGTCTGCTTGTTTCTCTTTGACCAGAATTGTGTCCCGTGACTACCCCCAGGTATAAGGGCGCCTGGGAAAGCGAGTTTTTAACTTCCCAGTGATGAGGAACAGGTGGTAGTATCTGTTAGGTTAGTTAGTAACAGTGACTTCTACTGTGCTGCTTTCTGGTTGGTGGGCTTATGGGCGTTTTTACTTTTCTTCTTTATTCTTTTCTGTCTTGTCAAATTTTTCAACAGCAAGCATTTTTAATTTCTATCGTGGAAAAAATACAATAGCTATTGCTTTAAAAATCCCTGTGAGGTTGGGCTCCCATTTCTGGAAGTGTTCGTATTATTATCAGTGAAAACTGTGCAGAGGGAAGGAATTGTTGAATTCTGTGGGAGTTAGATCAACACCTCTGCGTTCCCCAGTAGACGGTGACAGCCCCAGGGAATGGGTGGGCGGGGAAATCAATCATTTGTTCACCGTGTTAGTTACTTGGCAAGCATCATCTCATTTAATTCTCTACAGCCTTCCTTTACAGGTGAGAGGCAGACAGGTTAAATAACTTAGTCGAGTCATACGTCTCACTTGGTAAAGCAAAGCTGATCTCAGAATATAGCACCAGCGTAATTTTGGATGTTCCTGCCACATAGTAAGCTTAGAAAGGTTGTGTGGAATGAATGAGGAGTTGATGAATCATTTGAGTGTTTTTTTAAAAATTGCAGCCATTACTCAATAATTATTCCTTATAGGGCATCCATTCATTTTAATTAGTGCAATTGAAAAATAACAGGCTCTGTAAATTGCCTGCAGGAGAGGAACTCTGAGCTCACTCGCCCATATGTAACATCCTTGACTAATTAGCCGGGTAGGAAGAACTAACATGACTCCAGACGAAAAAATGGCTGAGGATTTGTTTCTCATGGGGTCTTTAAAATTTTTCACTATGCAAAAACTTCAAGCATGTCCAAAAGCAGAGAGAATGGTAGTATGGACCTCGAGGCACCCGTCACCCAGCTTCAAGAATCATAACTATATTGACAACTTTTCCATTTATCGCCCCTTCTCCCATTTGGTTGTCAGACTATTTTAAAGCAAACCCAAAGGCTCATTTCACCACGAACATTTCTATAATTGGAACGAAATGGCTTTTGTGTGGCCCTGCGTTTTCTTTCTTTAGATCTGCTAGAGCAGGAAGTGATGGTACAAAAACCAGCCCAGGGTGCGTGGATCTCTGGGAGGCCCAGGGGAGGAGGGCACATTCCTAGCAGGCCGTGCAACTTGTTTTGCTCTTAACCTGGGGCGCTTTTCCTCTGACACTCCTGTGGCCTCAGCAGTTACATACTTTTCTCAAATGCTGGAAATCTAATATCTGGCTTCCCCTAGCTAGAGACATCTGGGGAGTGTTGCTTCTGAAACTATTTGTGGCATGAAAGTGTCACTCAAGTTGCTAGAAGCTATTTGGAATTTTTAAAGTATTGAAAACATCTGACTGCAGCCGCAGCTGAGGCTGAGTGGGCAGAGTTAATTATTGCACAGGCCCGTCACTTCCCAGCAGAGTTCTTGCTCCCTGTGTTCTTCCTGTTCAATGTTTATCTCCAGTTCTGGAGGCTGGGAAGTCCAAGGTGAAGGGGCACACGTGGTGGGAGCCTTCTTGCTGCATCATAACATGGCCAAGGGGGCGTGTGAAAGAGGAGAGGGGAGGGCGCTGCACTCATCCTTTCATCAGGAACCCACAATAACTAAGCCACTTCAGAGATAATGACGTTAATCCGGAGCCTTCCTGACCTCATCACCTCTCGACACTGTTGCATCGGGGATTAAGCTGGACGCTCCGTGCGGACAAGTGTGAGAGATGACAACTCCAGGGGACCCAGTCAGCAGGGGCCCCCCACTTCTGTGAGTTTTACCTCCAGGGGCTGGAGCAAGTTCTCACAGTGAAGGTCAGAGAAAAACCCTCTCTGGCTTCTAGCAGGGGGAGGATAAAAAGAATTATTTTGAAATACACCAGAGCATTCTATTCTTCTTAACAAAGCCTGACCTCAGGAGAAACTATTTTATCAGAGCCTAACCTGATGGGGTTTTACCGAAGCCTAACCTACCCGGGGGAAGGGAAATGACCCAGCCCCAGGCTCCTAGTCATCCCGTCCCACCTAAAGGGGTGAAAAAAGGAAAAAAACTGAGAAGCACTTGTGAGGTTCACATCTGGGGCACAGGCTCATACAAGACTGAGACCTAATCACAGCCTCTAGAACATTCCCTCCCCCAACACCTCACCACCACATCCCTAAAGGCCTATTTGCTGCAGTTCCTTTTACCTGGTATGCCATGTCTGCCTTGTCACAGTAAATTACAAGGCACACTAAAAGGCAAACACAGTTTGAAGAGAGAGCAAGCATCAGATCCAGACTCGGATATGCCAGGATATTGGAATTATCAGACTTGGAATTAAAAACATACCCACGATTAATATGCTGAGGACTCTAATGCAGCAGAGCGGGGACTAGCTCCTGCTCCCACACTGGCTTGTCACCAGTCACGAAGCTCAACAATATCCCCAGCCCCATGATGCGCTGCTTGTAGCTTCTTAGAGCGTAAGTGCAATCTTCACCAACAGGGGGCGCTCACACCACGTTCCATCAGAGCCAACAGGCTTTCCCGTTTTCACTGAAATTTGTGACACTTTCATTGACACATGAGACCAGCCCAGATTTTCTTCTGAGACTGGAAGTATGAGAGTGGGAAGGTGGGCTAGGATGGATTCTTTTTATTTACTACATATCAATGGGCAGAGAAAAGCAAGGGAGAGTGGAGTTCTGGGAAGTCATAAAAAAAATCTTCAGTGTCAGCTGGAAGGGCCCTCAAAATGATCTTTCAGCCTTCTGGTTTTACAGATGGGAAACTGAGGCCCAGACAAAGGGAAAGTATTGTGTAAGATCACACAGAGAATGAGTGGCAGCCAGGGACGTTTGCCTCCAAGACCTGCAGGGTTTCCCAAACTCTAGTCGGGAGTCTTACTGAACCCCTGGCCTGGCTGCACCATGTGGCGTGGGACGCGAGCCGCTGGGAGCCGTGGGACACGAGCCGCTGGGGGCCGTGCTACACAGCACGCCCTGATGCACGCGGAGGTGGTGGATGCAGGAGTGACTCATTTTATCCTTCAGTTCAGAAGTCATTTTAGAAATCGGAGGCAGGTATTACTTCCTGGTGCTGGGAGTATACATTAGTTTTATTTTCTCTTTTATAATTTCCAGGGTTTTCCAAAATTTTACAAGGAGCATCTAAAATTTTATAATCCCTCTCCATTGTATTTTTAAAAAGAAGGTAATTGGAGGGCAGAGACACGCCCAGCTCTGTACTGTGATCCATCCATCAAGGCCAACCAGTAGCTGTCACGCCAGGCAGAGGCCCCCTGCTGCCAGAAGCCCCGAAGCTTATCAGCTCCAAGCCTGGCCCCCAGGGCAACCTCGCCCTCCTCCCTGCCTTTGCTACCACCTACTCCGCTCCTGGAATGCCCTTCTCCCATTACGCTGCCAAATCCGACTCACTTCTCAGGGCCAACACCAATTCTGCCAGTGTGAGGGAAGGGGTTTCCAAGCCCTTCCTCTCCCTATTGGGACGACTCTCTGTCTCCCTCCTCGACCACTGGTGGCACTTCACTTGGACCTGTTTCACAATCTTTATCATCTGCTGCCTTGTCCTGGAGTCACTTGCACCCAGGGCTGTCTCTCCTGCCGCACTGAGACCTCCGTGTGGGCAGGGCCTGCATGTTATTTACCGTTGTGTTCCCAGTGCCAGCCTCGGCCTGGCCCCTGCTAGACTTCGAATGAATGTCTGCTGAGCTTATGTGCACTGAAACTATAGCATCCTAAAAGAGGGGTGTGGTTTATCAGTTTATGGCAAGGCTTATCAATCAACCTCAGCACCGCTGACATCTGGGATCAGGTAATCCCACGTGGAGGGGAGTCACAGCGTTTAGCAGCATACGGGGCCCCTACCCTACCAGGTGCCTGCAGACACCCCAGCACATCTAGGTCCCCTATTCCAAGTCCAGTGCTCACCCTGCTCTCCTGGAGCCCTCTCAGGACCCCATCAAGATCTTTCTTCTCCACTTGGGTGTGTCCACCCCACCCCCGCCCTCACATCCTGGGTCACCCCCATCCCCTCCCTCTGCCCCGCCCCCACGGCCTGTGCCAGGCTGTGACCCACTGGTTGGCCCTCCTGGTCCACGGAGACCAGCCCTCAGGCTGTGCCCGGACACGCTGTCACATGGTCTTCAGCTCCTTTGGCTCGTCCCCGTGCTTGAACACGCTGATGGTGACCTGGCCCGTCTCGGAGCCATACTTGTTCTTGACGAAGACGCCGTAGCGCCCGCTGTCCTCGCTGTTGACCCTCTGAATGGTGATGGTGACCTCCATCCCCCTCACCTCCATGTGGTAGCGGTCAAGGAAGGTGACGGGCTGGTCGTTCTTCAGCCAAGAGATTTCAGGGGTGGGGTCTCCTGAGATGATGCAGGTCAGGCACAGGGTCTGTTTCAACGGACAGGAAGGAAACGCTCAGTCTCGCCTCCTTGTAACCTGAACTTGGCATTCACCGCCACCCTCCCAGGGAGCTCCCAGTACAGCTTGTTCCTTGTGATAAATTTATTACGTGTGTTTAGTTATAACCCGCAAAGGGGAGAGACACTTTGCCTTAACCCCACGTTCTTCCTCCTCAGCCTCTCGACAGGAATGCTTAGGAGTTAGACTTTTAGGTCATTATTACTCTAGCGATTATCTGCCCCAGAACAGCCTGCACTTTGCTTTATTGCTTTTTGTCGTGTGTATCACTATGATTTTACCTTGCAAGTGAGATTATGTTGCTGTAATACAAACATTGATGAACTGAGTTTGAAAATTCTAGGACAGGCTCTAACGCGAAACAATATAGTATAATGATTAAACACATGGGCTCTGGAGTTGGCCTGCCTGGCTGTGAATCTCAGCTCTGCCCCTTGTAGCGGTGTGACCTTAGGTGAGTCCCTTACCCACTCTGGGCCTCAGTTTCCTCAGCTATAAAGTGTGACTGGTAATAAATAATACCTTATTCCACGTGGTTGCCTTGCTGGTTAAATAAGCTGAAATATGGAACAGCACCTGGCACAAAGTAGGCACCATAAAAATGTTAGCTGTCATTTTGGAGAACGTTAGACTTGCATAATTCCAGCCCTAGGAGGGCTTTTAGGGATCATCCGGTAGAACTCCTGCGGAAACTGAAGTTCACAGACAGAAGTCCATGATACCCAGGGCTGTCTAGAGAGGTGGGGTAGAGCTGAGTGGCTGAGCACCCACCTGGGCCTGACACCAGGCACAGAGGCTTTCCTGTGTAGCACGTGTGATCAGCCAGGTGGGTCACTTGGCCAAGCAGCCATTCTATGGCTCTCGGATCCACAGTGTTTCATGATCTGTGATGGGTGCGTGGGGGACACAGCGAGGGGCTGCTGGCCATGGGCCAGGGGGCCAGTACCTTGTCCTCCATGATCGTGGCCACGTCCGGCAGACCCCTCACCACTTTGGCACGATCTGGAAGGGAAGTAGGAAACCCCAGCAGTGAACGTTTTCCTGCCAGCTGCTTCCCAGAAGCAGGTTTTCACAAAATTGAGATTTATTTTTGTGCAAGGCTTTTTTTTTTTTTTCTATTTTCATCATTTTGGATAGAAATCTTTAAGATCGTATTACACGCTTCCTTGTACTCAGCAGTAGAAGATATAGGACTGATGTGATTCTGCCAGTGATTTGAGGTTACTGTTATGATTGGCGGGGCCTGGAGGTGGCTGTGAGGGGCCCCTGCCCTCCAGAACTGGGAAAGCAGGTAAGTGCATTGCTCTGACACTTAAACTGGCAAAACCCACACAACAGGTGTGACCAGCCACTAAGGGAGTGAACCAAGAGGGGGTCAGGAAAAGCGGGACCGAAGCTCTTGGGACTCTTTGACTCTGGTCAAGCGAGGGACCTGGTGGCCATTGGGGGTGGGCTGGAAGAGAATGTGGTTGGAAGTCCTTGATGCTGCAGTGAGGCTGTGGGAATAGAAGGGGCACCTAGACCTTGGATCGGAGAAGAGCGTAGAGCCCACGTGGCGGCGTCTGTCCAATGCGTGAAAGGGGAGCAGGACCCCGAGTTGGGCAGGGCAGCCCCACGGATGGATACTATTGTGGGCAGGCATTTTCACCGCCTCTCCAGGATGGGAGGGGATGTTCCTGATGGGCAAATGATTAGATGGGTGGCATGGGCAGGCATTTTCACCGCCCCTCCAGGATGGGAGGGGATGTTCTTGCTGGGCAAACAATTAGATGGGGGCATGAGAGCCTCTTCCTGGCCCAAGCAGACTGGGGCTGATCTTGGGTTACGCTCTCTCTACCAAGGACCCCCCCCCCGCCCCCCAGCAAGGGCTTCTCACTGCGCGGCCACTGAGACCTCTGATTGCCCCTTCCAGACTATGGTTATGAACTTGGGTCCCGCACTTCCTGTCAAGTGGGGACATTCGGGGGCATCGATGCCATGCAGGGCGAATTACGGCCTCCCACAAATGGCCCCAAGCTGGCAGCATGTTGGTTCTCTCATCAGTTTCTCGGAGTTGTCCAGTCTCCTTGCGGCCAGGCTGGCAGGGGCTGCTGGGCTCCGTTGCAGGTCTTTCCCTCACTGAAACTCCCACTTCTCATCTGCTGGGCCAGAGAGGCCAGAGAGCCAGGCCCCCATCCCCGTGCCCTTTAGACCTGGGCGGGGCCCTGGCGAATGGGACAAACCCTGGCTGTTGACTGGTTGTGGCTCCCCAGCAGTCCAGGGGCCAGCCACGTCCCTCTGGGTTTGGGTTTTGTCCTGGATTCGATGCAGCCCCAACATCCCAACAGCCTCAGCTTTAGCCATCCCCTGCCCACAGCTCGCTTGGGAAGGCCGCCAGCCTTGTTCCTCTCTGTCCCGTCTTCCAGGTCCCACCAACAGGGGCTTCCATATCCACGGTCCCTCACACTCCTCATCTGTCCTGCCCCTGGCAGCTCTGTGAGAGCCCAGATCCTTGCAGACCCCGCTAGGGAACGGGTCCTTCAGCAGCCTGCCTCGAGGCTGGAGCCCCCCGGGAAGTCCACCCCAAACTCAGAAACAAACAGTGGAAATGGCAGCAGACTCACTCTTCTCGATGATGGCCAGGGCTCTGAAAAACAGAGATGGGAACGAGGTTGATGTTCCATTTGTCAGAGGACAGTCCTGCCGGGTGAGGGGAGGGGGTGCCGAGGGAAAGGTGGAGCCGGCCGTGGCTCCAGGCAAGGGGCACAGTTCGTGCCACACCCCAGAGGGGTCTGTGATTCACACCGAGAAACGCAGAGGAAACTTACTTGAGTCTCTGGTGTTCAGCCAGGGCGTCGTCGAAAGCTGCAAGAAGGACAAAGCGGGAGGGAACATCAGGGCCTCTGCCACATGACCCCAGGGGCAGGGTGACCCCAGGGGCAGGGTGATCCCAGGGCCAGGGTGACCCCAGGGGTGGGGCTTAGCCCTGACTGTCTTCCTCTCTCCTCCCCATTCCGTTGTTCTCCTGGGGCAGTGCCAGGTTTGGGTGGGGAGACAGGAGTCCCCCCAAAAGACCATGGGACTTTGCAAACAGGCCGTCGGCTCACCTTGCCCGGAGAGGTCCGTAGAGAGCTGCCGGACTTCCTTCCCGGCAGCAATTTCCAGAGTGTATTTGCCCTTGTCTGAGTCTTTCGGGTCCAGGATGTGGAGCCAGATATCGTCCAGGGTGGTGCCCGCCCTTATGCGGTCTCCGCTCTCCAGGCGCTTGTCTCTGAACACAGGGCGGAGAAGTGGTTAAGGCCGCCGCATGCCGTGGACAGACAGCCCCACCCCAGACTCCTCTCCTGGGGTTTCGTTTCCAGCTCTGTGGGCCGAGGGTGGTGGCCATCCAGGAGACCCTCGATGAATACCTGTCACTTCATTCGTCATTCAACCCTGCATTCATTCACTTGTTCATCAAACCTTGTGGCACAACAGCTATGTGCCAGTGCTGAGCCTGCATTTGGGACATGTCCTGCAGGCTGGGACCCCGAGGAAATGGTGCTCCAGGGTCAGTGACAGCCATGTCCCCCACCCTCAGGAGCCACTGCCTCACCTCTTCATTCTCATCCTAAACCCTCCCAGGGTTTCCTCCCACAATCCCTCTCCCCTATGCTTTAGAAACCACATAAGTTTAAAACTCTGTCCTTTCTTTGCCTAAATTTCATTCCTGGAGACACTGGCCTGTGTCCCCAGTGTTGTGTTGTAGAGGTGACACCTCTGTGCTTAGTCACAGGGCTCAGAAACTCTGGCTAGGGGAGGAGCCCACTGTCCTGAAATTCCACCTGGCCTTGCTCTCACTCATTGACAAACTTGACCAAGGCAGTCTCGCCTTCTCCGTAGCGTGGGAGCGGCAACGTGTGCTCCACAGGGCTGAGGCGTGCAAGTGACGAGCGGCACTGCTCTCTCACCATCTGGCGTCACTTAGCTCCTGGCAGAGTCTCTGTGGACCCGTTAACCATCCTGCCTTGAGCCCTGGCCCTCAGTCAGTCGTCAGCCCTGCAGGTCCCTCTACCTGCCCCTCTCCCTGGGCCTGGCTGCCCGGGTTAGCTAAGGCTGCAGAGGCCCACAAGGGCACTGTGGCCCACCGGACTGTCTGCTTCTTTGCTCCCGTGTCCCTCTCGTCCCCAGTCCCAGGTGCTGCTGCTCTGAGACTATGATCCTGCTGCGGCCATAGAGATTCTGGAAAAATGGTCCTCCCACCAAGGTTGCCACCTTCCCTGGGAGATCTTGGCAAAGCCCTTCTACTCTTCCAACAGTCGATCCCTCTCCCAACTCCCATGGACAGTGGGACAGCAGAGACTCTCCTCTCTGCCAGCCCCCTGGGACTGGGCTTCGCTGGGGGGACTGGGTAGGGGAGGAGGGGAGCCCCGTGGGCAGGCGCTGGACGCCCTCCAGCCTGGCTGGGCTCCAGGCAAGGCCGACCTACTTGTGGAACCAGGTGGTTTTCATGTACTCCACGTTGTAGTACTTGACCTTGCTGAAGATCCGGATCCCTTCCTCGGTGCCCTGGATTTTCAGTGGGGTCGCAGAGAGGGCTGGGGAGACAGGAGAAGGGTGAGTTTTCCCTGAGGCAGAATGTTTTGGGTCAGCCCGGTCATCCCTGCCCAGGGGTGCCGCAGGGGGATGTCGAGCTGTGAGGAAGCAGGAGCTTCTCTCCAGTCTCTGAGGTTGGACACTAAACCCACCCCTGGTAGCCAAGGCCAGCGGGAGGCCCCTTGGCCGCTCTTTGGCACGAGGGCAGGGCTGGCTTACCCCCAATCCTGCCCAGCTCAGCGAAGACGGCATCCAGGGCTGGGGGGAGACAGAGAGAATGGTCAGCGGGTGGGGGGCTTCCCCAGGGATGCCTAGGATGGGGACGGCCTTGGAAAGGGCTGGGGCACAGGGAGCTCTGCAGGATGACTCCCATGGCTTGGGTGCTCAGCAGTGGGAGGGCCAGGGGCGCCTGATGGGTGGAGGACGGACGGGCCAACCTGCCAGTTCTCTTGCAGGCTGAGCCAACCAGCCCGATGCAGAGCCTCGGCCCACTGTGGGCAGAGAGGTGAACTCAGGCTTTGGGTCTCCAAGCCTGGGCTCACTGTGGCATATTGCAGTGGACACGGGTGTCAAGAGTCACACAGACCAGGCCCCTGTCACTAACTAGCTGTGCAGCCGTGGGCAAGCCACTTAACCTCTCTGTGCCTCTATTTCCCCAAGTGACATGGGGATCCCGTAAATCTTACCCTGCAGGTCACATCTATAGCCTTCCTGGCTCATCTCACCATTGCCAGCTCCTACCTTCACCTGTGAGGTCCAGTATGGTGTCGTCCTCCCCTCGGTTGTCAGAAACCACCGCTCTATAGACTCCCTTGTCCTCTTTGGACAACTGGAAGGAAGGATGAGAGATGGCAGTGTCAGCATGGCTTCTGGGAAGTGATGGGCAGCTGACTAGGAGGCCCAGGCCCCAGGTCCATCCCTGACTCTCTGAGTGACCTCAGGCAAGGCCCTTCTCCTCCCTGGGCCTGGTTTGCTGCTCTGGGCTGGGGGATCTCTAAGGCTCCTTCTAGCGCCAGAGCCCTTTGATTCCTAGCTCAGGGCCTGTCTGGGCTGGGCAAGGGGTAGGGTGGGGGGAGTTGAGGGTGGAAAAAGCACCCCTCCCCCCCACTTGGATTCACCGACAGCTGCTCTGAGCACAACACAGAGAGCCCTTTTTGCAGAGCTCATCTGAGCCTGGCACACCCTTCAGTCCCCGGGGAGTGATGGAGGGACACCCCTGCCCACCGCACGTCCCCAGAAGGAAGTGTGTTTTCTTTTGCCCAATACAAGAGGGTCCTTTCCTGACACACATTTGTCAGTCCAGAATTAAACCTGAACTAACACTCAGGAAAGCAAGAGCTTGGGCTGTGCTTTTAACGCAAGGCCTGGAGATCGAAAGTGACCTCTCGTTAGCCGGCCCCTCCTTCAGGCCTAGGAGTAACATTAATATCTGCCTTCCCACCTGGGCCGTCTCCACAGAGCGGGTTTGGGGCAGGATCCAAGGCAGAGGCAGCTCTTAACCTGGGGATGGGAACAGGCCTCTCCTATGTCCCCCTCCCTCCCTCCCATATGACGAAAGCTCCAAAATCCCAGCCGAACCCAGGGCGGGTGATCACAGTGGCTTCTCACCCCCCTTGCCAGGCTTGTGTCTTCGCACCGAAACCCTCTGAGCCTCAGTACACTCATCTGTAAAACAGCAGCACAACCCTCGCCCTGCCTACGTGCGACAGCTGCTGTGAGGGTCAAGGGAGGTAACTCTTTGGAAGCCGGAAAGTTCGCACCGATGGTACGGATGATTAGAATATGCTAAAATCTCATAACTATTTTTTTAATTTTTTTTTTTACCCTTTCCACCTCCCCATGCTTCAGTCAAGGCCAGAAACCCCGTAACTATTAAGCACCTACTTATTGCCATGCCCTGTTCATGGAGCTTGCAGGGTGGTGACGAAGGCCAACTTGGCATCGTCCTGGCTAGGATTTGGGAAAAGACCCATGTTTGCTGCAGTCTCCCTGACACCCAGTGAGGCCACAGACACCAGCAGCGGGGCAGGGAAATAGTGATGTCTAAGAGCAAGCCTTGCGTTTCTCTCTTAACCAGGCCACATTCCTCCGAAGGCTGTTGGTGGGGGGACTTGGGTGGCAGAACTGAGCTCCAGGCCTGCTGTGTTCTGCCCAGACCTGCCTCACATGGACACATCCTTCCTGGCCTGAATCCTAGACTGTCGGGGGCAGGAAGGAAGCATGGGGAGAGCATCCCTTCCCACCCACCCACGTCGCGGATAACAGCTGAGGTCCAAGAGGCACAGTGACTAGCCCGCGCCTGCCCAGTTATTGGCAGGGCCAGGACTGCAGCCCAAGCAAAAAGCAAAATCAGTAATACTGATTCTGTTCCTATTGAAAATGTTGCTATTTTTTTCCTGGTCTTTTTTGTATTAATTTTGATTTTTTAAAATATTGCATAAATATTATTAATCTTGATGACTGAATTTTTTTTGTTTTTGGAGACAAGAGTCTTGCTCTGTTGCCCGGGCTAGTTGCTGTGGCGTCAGCCTAGCTCACAGCAACCTCAAAGTCCTGGGCTCAGGCGATCCTACTGCCTCAGCCTCCTGAGTAGCTGGGACTACAGGCATGTGCCCTGGTAATTTTTTCTATATATTTTTAGTTGTTCAGCTAATTTCTTTCTATTTTTAGTAGAGATGGGGTCTCGCTGTTGCTCAGGCTAGTCTAGAACTCCTGACCTTGAGTGATCCTCTTGCCTCGGCCTCCCAGATGACTGAGTTTTTTGGTGCCCCTTACATTTTGGGCCCGGGGTGAGCATCTCACTTAGCTCACTCTGGTCTTGGCCCTGCTCCCAACTCCCGGCCCCGTGCTCTTGGCACTGCCCTCTCGCAGCTGACGGAGAGTGTGAGCCCTGGAGCTGGGGCTGCACTTACCTCTTTGATGCGGAGAAGTCCTTCTCCTGTCTGCGGGTTGTACTGAGCTTCTGGCACCTCCATCCTCTGGAAGAACCACTGGAAGCGAGTCTCATTCTTGGTATTGGTCGCCTGAGGAAGGTGGGGAATGAGGAGACTCTCTTAGGTTTCATTCTTTTTAAGTAAAAACATACACAAATGCGCACCCTCCTTCCTCACTCCGTATTTCCCCTCCGCTGGCTTCTGGACCCTGAACGTTTGCCAACAGTGTTTCCACTGCCTCTTTTTTTTTTTTTTTTTTGAGACAGAGTCTCACTCTCTTGTCTGGGGCGAGTGCCGTGGCATCAGCCTAGCTCACAACAACCTCAAACTCCTGGGCTCGAGCAATCCTACTGTCTCAGCCTCCCGAGTAGCTGGGACTACAGGCATGCGCCACCATGCCCGGCTAATTTTTTCTATATATATTTTTAGCCGTCCAATTAAATTTCTTTCTATTTTTGGTAGAGACGGGGTCTCGCTCTAGCTCAGGCTGGTCTCGAACTCCTGAGCTCAGGACGATCCGCCCGCCTCGGCCTCCCAGAGTGCTAGGATTACAGGCGTGAGCCACCGCACCCGGCCCCCACTGCCTCTTGATCCCTGCCCTACTCAATTTTTTTTTGTAAATGCCTACACTTCTTAACTTCTCAGTTAAATGTCATCACGTCCAGGAAGCCTTCCTTGAAGCACCCCAGTGTGCTCCCCCATCCTGATTAATCAATCTGCACATACCTGGATCAAGCTTGAGGCAGGCTGTTTTCCAGTGATCCTGCCTTGGACCACGGGCTCTCAGAGGCCCACGAGACCACCTTGTCTCTGTATACCTGGCGCTTCACGGAGAGTCTGGCGCATAGTAGCCACTTTGCGTTTACTGAAGGAATGTGCTTCCTGGGGAGCACCTGTCCCACCCCGTCCCTCCCCAGTTATCTAAAGAGGCTGGAGGGCACTGAGAAGGACATTGGGCTTTGGAGCCAGACAGGTGTGGTTAAAACCTGGGCTGTCCCTCGTACCGTGGGGTCTTGAGCTATTTCTCCCACTTGTTTTCTCACCCACAAAGTGGGGATAATAGTGCCTGTCTCACAGATGAGTGCGAGGCAGATGAAATAAAATAATACATAGTGTCTGGCACAGGTAATGATAAATACGGGGGCACCACCCTCAAGGTACAGACCCTCGATAGCTCCCAGACCCTCCGGACACTCGGAGCCCCTTCCGGAGCCACTGGGGTCTAGCTCGAGGCTGATCCAACTCACACTAATCCTGTCCCCTGGGGTCTGTGAAGGTGGGCTTGCTTTTCAGGTTAAACACAGTCTCCTGGGAACACTTTCCACTTGTGGGGTCAGCCAAGCACAGGGGATGGAATTTGGGGGGTGGGGTTGGTAGGGAGAGCCACTGGGCTTGGGGACGAGCCACATGCCCCACCCCCCCTGGGCCTGGCGCAGGGCTGGAGGCAGGGCAGGGACTTGCCTTGCACGTCAGCAGCACTTGGCAGTCCTCCGTGACCTTCCACTGCAAAGGCTCCTCGAAATAGGGACCTGCACGTGCAGACAAACGCGCGCACCATCAGGACGCTGGGCCTGGCCAGGGCGCCCCCTGGTGGCCAGACTGGGGGAGCCAGCCAGGCAGGGAGCAGCTAACGGCGGCGGCTGACCCCTGGGACACTACCCCGACCAGGGCGGGGACTGGGCGAGGCAAGGGACGGGGTCGGGTGCGACATTTAAGGAGGCTGTCACTCTCAGGGTCGGGCAAGTGCTGTTTTGTTCTGGCGCGGGGACAGAACTGCACCGAATTGCAGCGGACCTCCCTGTGGGGTCCGGGAGGGCAGGGGGTCCCCTTAACCCCCAGCCCGGCAGTTCTCCAGCTCTGGCCGGTGGCCCAGGCGTTCGACTGAACTTCACTGCAGCAGCCCTTACCCTGTTTTCGCTTCCAGTCTCTTCTCTTAGCGTCCGCCTTCCTCAGAAGTTTGTCAAAATCTGTGAACACGGAGGGACTGGCGTGGGCTGGGGGGAGCGCAAGTCGGGGGGGGGCACTGGGACGACAGCGGAGGGGGCGCTCAGCCGGGCAGACGCGGGCACGGGGCGGTGGGGCGCGGCTGACCGTCATCCACGAGAGTCAGGGTGATCTGGTTTTTGGCTTTTCCGTCTTGGAGCTGAGCTGTGTACGACCCTTTGTCGGCCTCTGACAGGTTCTCGATGATCACCTCCACCAGGCCCTTCTCCCGGTCAAAATTGATCTTGCGGCTCTGCGGAGAACAAGCCCACAGAGTCCTTTTCGCACTTTCCCTGTTGTGGGAACTTTAAGTCCCCCACTGCTACTGCATCACAATTTTTGTTATTTTCTACTTTTTAAAAGATTAAATAGGGAAAAACCCCATCAACACATATAAAGGATAATATTAAAAATACCTATGTTCTTGTTACCCAGAATTCGCACTCATTTGCATTTGCCGTATTCTAACCATTTTAACAGTTTATTTTCCACATTTAGGTCCTTACTCCCTCTGGCTTTATTTGTACATATGATTTGAGGGAGTTAATTTTATTTTTCTACAGGGACAACTGCTCGTTCCACTGCTGTGTACTAAAGAGTCCAGGCTTTGTAACACTTCCTCTACCACGTGGCAAGGTCACTGCGCAATCTTTATGCAGAACTTTCAAATCTATTTTCTCTTTTGCTCCTCTTGATCCCGAGACGACAAGCCCATTGTACAGATGCAGAAACTGAGGCACAGATGGGTGAAGAGACCTGCGCAAGGCCATAAGCCCACAGGGGGTGGACATGAGTCTCCTGTCAGGACCAGCGCCCTTCTCTATAAAACGTATTTTCTTCAGTCTAACGCGCTCCCAGCCGAGCTATTTCCGCTGCCTCAGGTAATTTCTTTCGTTTTTGTCATAGGAACTTTGGTGTATATAACACATATTTTCTGGTGGCTGCTTTGCCATCTGGTGACGAAACTCACAGATAACATGAGATCGAATCATGACTTTGAGTCTCTCATGAGATTGTAATTGCCATGTTTGCAGGTAAAAAAAAAAGCCAGTTGAATATCAACAAATCATATGGTTCAATCTAATACAACCTGTCTACATATATGATAAAAAATGTAATATTCTAATTATAACATAAAGAAGAAATAAAAGTCACTAAAATAAAATAGTATGTATTTCAATAGGTAGATGCTTGGATATAACCTCCATTATGCTGCACTGACTTATAATGAATTGGTTTGAATTTAAGAGAAGTGAAAAGATCAGAAGCTATTCTGCACAAAAACAGGAGAATGAATGAATGAGCATAGGTGAAGTGGCCAGTAGAATAAAAACTCTCCATTCAGTGCGTATTAAGATTGCCCCAAAATATTTTATATTCAGATCCAAAACAGAGTTAGGGTCTAGGCTTACATGATTATAAACACGAATGTAGGTTTTTCATATTAGGAATGTCTGGTGGAGCATCAAAATTTGTGGGGGTGCAGGAAAGTCTTTGTGGGAGTGTCCCTTGCATTGGCCAGCATCTAGTGTCCCTGCCACCTCCACAACTATGTACCAAAAGCCAGGTGCCCCACCCCCCCATCACTGGACAGCCAAAGTGCAGTCGTTCCTGAAGTGCCCACTAGGGGGAGGTGCCTGAGGGGAACCCCTGCCTGGTGAGGCCACCTCCTGGGCAGGGGAGCCTCATTTGTGGATTGTGAGTGCCCAGTTACCGGCGAGCTGAAGATCTCCTTCTGGTTGAAGATTAGATGCAGCTCAGCGGCCGGGGATAACTTTTCTACTTCCAGCCAAAGCCGCACCTCTCCTCGATCGAGGATGTCAATGTTCCAGCCGGAGATCAGTTTGATCACTGGGAGGCACAGGACAGGAAGGGGGTGGGTGGCCCCTTCTCCCTTCCCCACGCCCGGCCAGCCTACCTCGAGCGTGCAGTTGGCATTCGACACGCAGGATGCTTGGAAAGCTTGAAGGAATTTCGTCTGGGGTGGGGGCTTTCCGCATGCTCATTCTAGATTTAATTAGTCTCAGGGAAGCATTTCCTCTTCTAAGAGCCCCGAGGCTGTGATTCTCAGCCTGGCTGGGCATCGGATCCCCGAGGACTTCCAAAAACACTAGAATCTGGGAGATTGGATTGTCTGGGGCATGGCCCAGGCGTCAGGATTTTGAAAAGCTCTCAGGGTGACTCTAACGTGTAGCCAAGTCTGCGACTGTCTGCTCCAGGCAGTGCAGACGCCACCCCAGCCAAGGGAAGCAGAGGTCTGTATGATCCAAAATCCAAATGACTGGAGAGCCAGTCATAATTATTATCAAAAGAAGAAACCACCATGTTTCCCTCCCTTGCAGCCCCTCTGCTCCCTGCCGGCTGCTCTTCTGCTTTCGTAAGCTCCTGGGGTCCTGGCCTTCCAGCCCTATGACTCCCCCATCCTCTGCCCTCTGGGTTATTTTCTGGCTCTTGGCCTGACTCTGCTCTGCTCAGGACGTGCCGGTGGCCCCAGTGGGAGCTGCGTGGCGCTGGCAGCCGGGACTGCTCACCTGGGTTCCTGATCTCGCGACTCAGCTTCTTCAGCTTCTCCAGCTCTGCGACAGGGAGGAGCAAGAAGAAACCAGAGAGAATGAACCGTCCAGGCAAGGGGGGCCCACAGGAGCCATCCTAGGAGCCCATGCTGGGTAAAAGTCCCAGGAGACACATCCCCCAACTTGGGGTCACTTAGCTCCACAGGCGTTGATGATGTGCACTGTGGGCTTTTGTCCTGGGGCACCGAGGGAGGTGCTGGGGCCACTGTTGGCCACCCTGAGACTGTGTCTTCTCCCTGTCCCCCAGGCCTAGGTCAAGTCTCACCCCAGAGAAGCACCTACTATGTGCCAGACCCAGCATTTCTCCTTAGTGCTCACACGATGCTGTGGGCTGAGTGTCACTGTCCACCTCCAGGCTACTCCAGGCCCACTGCTAACCCACTGTAATGTGCTGTCCTAGTGTCTGAGGCTCTGTACCACACACTGAGCACTTCAGTCCAGAAGTTTCCAGGGCTGTTTTACAGAGTGCTATCTCATTTGCTGACTGCTTCTTTGTGTTAGGTTTCTCTCTTCTGCTAAGGTGAGCTCTGAACACACATGAGTGTCTGGCACACAGTAGGTGCTTAATAAATATATATCCTGTTGGTGAATTGGCAGGAGCGGAGCCCATGCGTCATTTTCCCTTTTGAGCCCCAGAGTCCTTAGTGTGATGAGTATAGACTCATGGTGAGCACATGGTCAAAAAACAAAAAGACCCCATCACTTCTGTGGAAGGGTTTAGTTTACATAGAATTATCTAATTGTATCTGCGTAACAACATTATTTTCAACTAGGGCAGCCAGGGATTATAATCTCCCTTTGCAGGTGAGGAAACCGAGGCCTGTTTGTCCAAGGTCAAACAGCCAGCAGTTATGGAACTGGAGTTAGAATCCAGGTGTCTCTGGCTTTTGCTTCTCAACAAAATCAAAGGGCCTCATGTGTAAAGAACAGGGACGACATGGGCAAGGGCTGTCCCAGTTGCTATGGAGACAGCAGAGGGTATGTCTCATCAGTCATGAGCATGGGTTTTGGTTTAGTTTAATTCAGACTTGGTATTCACTCTCTGGTTAGCCATAGTCCCCACCATTCCCTACTGTCGGCTTCATTTCTCAGACCAGCTGCTGCTTGCAATTTATCATCGGATTTGCATTATTGTTTTTCTTAGGCTATAGAAGGAAGCAAAATAATTCTTGTATCTTTGCCATTATCAAAAGTAGGCAAATGAAAGAAAGACAAGAAGGATGTGAATTCCATCCGGTAGGGATTGTTGCCTGTCAAGTTCACTGATGTATCCCAGGGCATAGGACTCTTGGTCTGGGACTGTCTCTCTGGGGAGGTGGCTGGAGGTGGGGGCAGGGGCTAATGTTACCTTCCTCGGTCAGCGTGTGGCTTGCTGAGATGTCTTCATCAGCATCAGTGACTACCACTGAGTAGGTGCCCAAATCCTCCAGGCCGGGTTCTTTCAGGATGACCTTGGACCTGGCAGAGACGGGAGCTCCTTAGCCTTGTGTGTTGGGGACCTGGAGGCTGGGGGATCTCAGCTGCCTCCTGTGGCCCTGTACCCCATCCTAGACCCCAGCTCCCCACAACGAAGACTCCAAAGTCCAGAGCGGAGGAAGCTGAGTCCAGAGAACTTGCAAGAGCAAGTGGCTGGCAGCCAGGCTAGAAACCAAGTCCTGAGTGTCTCCTAGAGGCACACACAGTTCCTTGCAGAAAATGAATCTCCCAAAGAATGGCGCCGTTTCAGACCCTTAGATGCACTGCTAAGGTGGCAGTGGGCATCCTCCGCCAAGGAGCAGGCAGCGCCTTTCACCCGTTACCTATGAGTCCCGCCCTCTGGTCTCACTCACGAGTCTGCCAACTCCTGACAGTATGTGTCGAGTAGCTATTTCTCCTCCTCTCCCCTCACTTACCTGTTACCTTTATCCTCGATCTGGACCCTCTGGGGGTCTGGCGGACCCTTGTAGTCTTTGGACCACTGAAACTCTGAGGAGTCGGGGGCTTCGGGGGCTTCGAAAGCTAAGTAGATAAAGCCCTCTTCATCCACACCAACCTCGATCTCCCGGGCATCTGGGGGC
>RJWJ010008765.1:0-52319 GCA_004363605.1 Indri indri
AATACTGTTTTCCTGCTTTTAATTTTTTGTCTCATTGACCATGCAGCAGTTTTGTGTAGAGCATCTGATGCCAATTTATCTGTTTATCTAGAGGGGAGAAATCTAATTAAATGGAACATACAAGTGAAAATTTTAGTAAACCTTTATAAATACTGTGGCTTTTAATTACTTGAGATTGCTAGCAAATTCATAAGGTACATTTAGTTTCTTTTAAAGTGCAGTAATTCTTTCTAGCCATTGGGGATATATCTGTTTATATTTTCTCAGTGTCCTAAGTCATTTCATGGTTTTAAATCATTCATGAACTTCCAAATATGGGGAGTTTATTTCTTACACATTTAAAACTTTCTCACTGAAATATACAATATACTGTATGTTTTGTCGTGAGGAAAAATTGTAAAGATTTTTTTATTTTCACCTCTATTATGCATTTTAGTAATACAGTATCTATATATGTTTCCAAGTTAGACATTTCTTTTGTTCACTTTACCTGTACTGATGATATTAATGACTTTGTAGAATATTGAGAATTAACAAAATGTGTTTTGAGTGCTTTTTTGGTACTGTGGCAAATTTGCAGTAATTCCCTCTGCTTTCTATATTGAATTCCCCATAACTTTTACAAATATGGGGAAACTTCTGGAAAGTGCACAGATTCTAAGTGTTTCCTGAGAACCTTATGCATATTGTAGAGTGTTTAACAGAAATTGACTGCTAAAGAATATTGCTCTCGGAAAAGCATTGCCTAATTGCTTTTGGTGAATTCTTTAAAGGTGTAGGGACCATAACATCCAAATTAATTTTTCTTTCTTCTTTGTTGCCTATCTACTTTCAAAAATACAGTATTTAAAACCCAGGATAATAAAAGAGAATGGTAGATAATACAATGGCTCTAAAATGAGACAGTTACTGCTACTGAGATCGGTTGTCACTTTATGCTGCTCAATAACCAAGACAAAAGGAAAAGTAGCTTGTGTGGTTCTACTTGTGTGCTATTTTTAAAAGGAAGTATTTGAGTTTATCTCAAAATACAAAATTTGGAGCTAGGCATACTGTGCTTGAAGTCCCACTATTTAGGGAGGCTGAGGCAGGAAGATCACCTGGGCAACATAGTGAGACCTCGTCTCTTAAAAAAAATAAAAAATTTGTGTTTACATTAAATTTTAAATAGAATCTAATAAGTAGAGTGTTCTGTAAGTAATATTGAGAGAAACAGAGGACAATGTATACCCTTCCCCATTGTCTTGTAGAAACTATCATAATATGTTTGTTAGTTCTCTCATGGTATGGTGGTCAATTCAAAATGAAAGACATAATAGGAAAATAGAAATGATTTGGGAGGCTAAGTTCACATGGTCTAATTATGCTGATCTCTGTTCACCTAACTTGATTTAGGGACAAGTCATTGAGAGCTAAGGCATAAATAGTCATAACCCTCGGACTGTATTTAAAATATCAGTGATCTCAACAGTACTTCCAGTTTAAGCTAAATAGTCTTCATTTAATCATTGCTGAATGAATGAATAAACAAATAAATGTGCTCTAGGGATTACTGACACCAATATTCTGAGGTTCCAGATGTATCATAGAAGGACAGTAGCTTTGCAATTGGGTAACTGTCATATATCTATGTATATAATCTCTTTGAGCTTCAGCAAAATAGGTCTAATCATATCTAATTCGAAAGGTTGTGGTGAGGACTTAAGGATAACATATAAATCATCTGGTTCATAACATGTAATCAACAGCAGCCATTTTTATGGTTGACAAAAAAAGAATTCATATTTTCAGTGCCATCATACTTGACATTTTATTGAGAAAAGTAATAATGATTTGTGTGCTTCTCCAGGTGGTACAATGGGATGAACTGTGGGTGGAAACAAAACTATTCTAAAATTTTTGCAAAAGCTAATTCAAAAATTTTAAGTGCCTATTGAAAAGTCAAAATTTTAGGCCATAAAGATGGGGGAAAGATTGTTTTATATGGGACAATTTTGCGAGTGTTAGTCTTCTCTGTTTGAACCATTGTGTTGTCTAAAAAAAGATCCTATGAACCTTGTTGTAAGGGAGCACTTTACTCCAATGGGATCTTGGGTGATTTAACTGGAATTACCAAAACCTGAAGGTTGGAGTTATTAGGTTTTGGCCATATGAGAATTGAAGCTAATGGCTTAGTTTGAGAATATTTAGGATATTTATTGATAATTTAGGATTGATAATTAAGATATTTGTTGATCATTTCCTGATAGTAGCTGGTCAATGGGTTTGGGAATGTTTACATTTCTTCTGGTTCTAGTAATAAAATTATGACAAGGTCTTTGCTTGTTTTCTTTATGTGTTATGGCAGGTGAGCATCCACTTATTTAATTTAATAAGTTAAAGTGTTCAGTTATAACTTAAATGTTGTAACTCCATTGTTTTATAGCACCTAAAATTGTAACGCAAGCTGTCAGCAGACATTCTTCTACCACTTTCACTCCAGAAGAGCTATTATGCTTTTTGAAGTATCAATAGCCTAGGAACCTTGCTGAGACTATACAACTCACAGATCATTTTTCAGCGAATTAGAAGGTTAACAATAAATGAATGGATTGTATCACAATTTTCTCAGTGACATGTAACAGAGTAGAGCTGTGATCATGAATTAATAGTTCTGGAGGACTAGTTTTTCTTCATATATGACATCGGTTTCAAAAAAGCAAACACATAGTTGTGAAGGGTTATTGATCAAACCAATGAGGCTAAATCTTTGGAAAGGAAATCTAATGTTACACTTTGGGTTCACTTTTAGGAAACCATGCTTAATGGAAAGCTACCAATAACAGAGCATACTGTTTAAGATTAATTCTTAAAATACTGATGGTAAAAGACAGCCTATGGCAAAGTTAAATAAGAAAAATGGTTTTATAGAGGATGAAGCTTCTGGATATCATATGGGAAGAACTCTGGTTCAGGAAAATGGAAAAAAATTGTCATCGGACAGATATAGAGTCAGACAAAATAATTTATCTGTGTGCAAAAGAAGCTGGTACTGCCAGAATTTCTCTTAGACAAGTCATACAAAGATCTGCCATGTGTAATATCATTAAGGATAGGCATAATTTCTTAGTTCGTAGTTAACTTTCTGAAGCATTTCACACAGTGGTTTGCATACCTTCTAAGTATTCAATAAAATGCTTGAGTTTAATGATTTGAAAGTGGTCTCTTGGAAAAAAAAGAATCATAGTACAAAATCAATTATTTTATATGTGCTTTCCCTCTGTATCAAACCCCTAATTTAGGCCAACTGTCTGACCTATCTTACAAAGCTAAGGACCTGAACGTTTGTCAAATTTTGAAAATAGATCCCTCAATCCATAAGATTTCCACATTGTGAAACCTCTTAGAAACTTCCGACATATTTTCAGCTGAAGATTAAGCCAACAGTCATCTTGAGACTGTGTTACATGGAAAAAGTCAAGCATGGAGGGTGGGGTGGAGGTAGATAGAGATTCTTAGCCTAAAAATACTCAAACATCAAGAAGAAATAAAAAGAAGTCATCGCTTTGATTTCATCTGCTGAAGTCACTGAGGTTATAAATTCCCAGGAATATTTAATTGCATGAGCAAGACTGACTGTCACCTTTCAGCTTGCAAATTCCAGTGAGAAACATCTTTCTCTTTGTCTCTACTTCCCAGGAAGTCATACTCTGATTTCTTCAGGCTGCAGTTCTGGAGTAGGGACTCAGAGCGCCGCTGTTGGCCAATGCCAAAACCAGCGAATCCCATAACGTTCCTGCTTGGTGGCTTTTCTAATCCGATGGTGTGCAAATCCAAGAGCAGACCCCCAACATTACTATTGTGAATCCTAGTTCTATAAAGCTCAACCAGGATCATACAGGTTCACCAGCTATGAGCTCTGCTCCTTCTTGGCTGGAGACTCCATAATCCAAAGATAGTATGGGAAGGGCATTCTCCGGGCAGGAGCAGCAGCAACACAGACTGTGAAAGAGATGGGGAATAGCGCTGGACTGATGGTCTGGGCCAAGGCAAGTATTGCTTCCCTTCCTGCTGTTTTTGTCCTGCCAGGCGTTCTCTGAGCGGATCCATTATTCAATCCCTGAGGAGCTGGCCAAGGGTTCGGTGATGGGAAACCTTGCCAAGGATCTGGGGCTCAGTGTCCAGAACTTACCTGCTTGGAAGCTGCAGGTTAATGCTGAAAAAGAATACTTACTCTGAGTGAGGAAAGCAGAGACTGACTTGTGAGTGGCTGGATGGATAAGGAGCAGATATATCCCCAAAATATAGTTTGTACCATACGCTTAGAAACCTTAGTTGAAAATCCTTTAAATGTTTCTCACATTAATACAGAGATTCGGGATGTGAACGGCAATATCCCATCGCACCGCAGGAACGTTATTAAGTTAAATACCTCTGAGTTGACTCAGCCGGGAGCAAGATTTGCAATAGAACCTGCGGAAGATCTGGATGTTGTAAGCAATTCTTTACAAAATTATCACCTTAGCAGCAAGCCTACATTTGTCTTCCAAGTGTAGGAGACGAAAAGCAGAAAGAAATACGTCGAACTTGTGTTAGAGAAGCCACTAGACCCAGAAAAGCAGAGCTCCCATGGCTTGGTGCTAACAACAGCCTTAGACAGCCCATGCTTGATCCTGTTGGCCTAAGACAATGACAACCACCACCGCCCACCACCCCTGCCCCAGTGTTCAACCGGGATGTGTATAAGGGTCAGCTGCTGGGAAGACCTCACTGACCAGGGCGTCCACACAGAGATCGTGTATGCTTTCACAGCCCAGAGTACCCATATCCAGTTTGGCCTTGATCACAATAGTGGAGAAAAGCAAACTTTACGCAGAATGAACTTTGAAGAGATTTAAAAATATTCCATGGTTTTGGAAGCAAGGGACAGAAGGGGACTGGTTGCCCAGTGTATGAGAGTGAAATTCTAGATTGTAATGACAATATCCCAGAGGCGATTTTTACTTCTATTTCTACAATGATTCTCTAAGATTCTGCATCTCAGACAGTAATTGCTCTATTTAAATCGCAAGAGCCAGATTTGGGAGAAAATGGGGAGGTCATGTGTGAAACTTTTCTCCAATTAATTGCAAGCTTCTAACAGATGGGGCCTTGGACCAGGAGCAGATCCAGATTTACAATGTCACCATCACCGCCACCAACAGGGGCAAGTCGCCCCTCTGCTCCAGTGTTAGGGTCACCCTATACACATTGGAGACATCAATGGCAACCTTCCTGTTTTCCACCAGGAGTCCTACGTGGTTCATGTGGCCGAAAACAGCTGCCCCAGAGCCTCCATAGCGCAAGTGAATGCCTCCAACCTAGACTTGGGGCACAAATGGTTCTCCTCGATCGTGGCCAGTGACCTGGAGTCCTAGGCGCTAACATGACCTGGAGTCGCAGGCGCTAATGTTCTACGTGTCGCTGAGCTCCCAGAGCAAAGTGGTGGTGACACAGATCGCCTTGGACCACTAGCAACTGCAAGCTTTAGAGCTGACGCTGCAGGCCGGTGACCAGGGCTAGCCCATGCTCTGCACCAATGTGAACCTATGCATGTCGGTGGGCGACTGCAACGACAACGTGCTACGGAGGTGCTGTACCCAAGCAGTGGGGCCCAACGACTTGGCTCGACACCCTTCTATATGGTGCCGCATACCGCCGAGCCTGGCTACCTGGTCACCAAGGTGGTGGCGGTGGACGCCGACAACTCGGGGAACAATGTCTCTCTTTCCTATCATGTTCTACAGGCCAGAGAGCCCGGGCTCTTCAGCCTGGAACTGTGCACGGCTCCCGTCTGCCTTGGGCAACCGCGACACTGCTGGACAGTGCCTATGGGTTGTTGTGCATGACTGTGGACAGCCTCCCCTCTCAGTCACCTCCACGCTGCACCTGGTCTTCATCGACAGTCTGCAGGAGGTTCTGCTGGACCTCAGCGACCACTGCAAAGCTAAACTCTGAATCCAAAATTAATTTCTATCTGGTCCTTGCCTTAGCTTTAGTTTCTTTTTTATTCTTCCTGATGGTTTTGAAGTGCTGAAGACCCCAAAATGGTCCTGTGTTGGATTCATTCCCCACAGATCTCTACCCCATAGTAGGCCCCAAGTTTCAGGGTAATTGTAGCTCTACTGCACCATATTCTTACCGGGTGTGTGCTGCTCCTACTAATCCAGGGATGAATGAACTCCCTTTTTCCAAATCCCCTCTTGGGAAGGGAATGATTCTGATGATTCTAATTGCTTAGGCCAGAATCCACCCTCCAAGGTGAGAAATTCTTGATGAAACTAAGTTCAATCACAAGCAGCTTTTCTTCTAGCATGAAATATTTTCAAAGATCTCAGGGAAGAGCTTTTCTGGCAGCAAGACCAGAAGCCCTAAAATGAGAAATATTTGGATGATGAGCTTGAGGGACAATGGTTGGGCATGGTAAGAGTATCAGACTAGTCAGAGCATTTAGGACCTTGTAGGTAGGTAACATGTTTTGATTATACATATTTTATATTTATATTTATTGGATTTTATTCTATAATTTTACTTTGATATTCAAATTGTGCTGATCCACAAAACAAAAAAAAATGGAGTGACAAATCTTGGTGATTGTACTTTAAAAGATACAAGTTCACAACTCAGAATCACTGTTTATCACTTCCCACCAAACACATGACTATTTCATTTTCTCTCTATTTGAGAAACTTTCTCTCACTGCAAAAAGACACACTGGCTGATAAAGTTAGCCTATCATTTCAATTAATCTAAGAATAAGACTAATGGAAATTGCTAGACTAAAACCTTGAAAACTATTGTTTCACCATAGAGCTTTTTATGACTGAGTGTTCCAGTCTCCTTCTGGCACATAACCTTGTTCTTCAAACTAGATTATGAGCACCACCAGAAGTTACACTGCATTCTGTTCCCTCACTCATGTCCTTTCCATTATTCTCTATAATACAAAGAGCTTCTCTCCCTATGACTTAATGAAGGCTTGGAAAATTAGGCCAATTCAAATGCTTTAAGTGAATTTGAGCTAACAAAGAATGCTGGATATGGACTGTTCCTTGTAATTAGGTGATTGTACAAATGAAAACCAGATAATGTTAGCATAGCATTTCACTGAACTAGCAGTTTACAAACACTTCAAAACTTATAGAATAACATTTGCATATAAAATTCCTCATTCCATATTATACAGTCAGTGAATTGGAAGCTTGCAATATAAAATTTAACAAAAGAAGGGAAAAGGAAACAGTTACCTTGGGAAAGCAAAACTAGGTAAAATGGGTAATGTGGAAACTGAGAAGAGTGGAAGAATTACTTGTAAGTCAAGAGAAAAATAATATTGGTAGGATGATGAATAAAAATGTGTTTGGTTATTCACAGTAGGTTTCCTTATTGGCATGGATTCTGTGGTCCATCTAAGTTATGTTCATTTTATTATAAATGCTACCTGGGTTTGGGTCTCTAAAAGGAATTCAGCAAATCAGATAATTTGGCATCTTCAACCTGGATTCTGATGCTCACCTGAAGGGTCTACTAAAGGTTGGAAACCAAGAAAAGTCAAGCATCTCAACAGATATGTGTCACTTGCATGTACTGGATTTATCTTGTGTAATACTTTACTGTAACAGTATACTGGGGGAGACTGAATATTTCCGGTGAGGAAAGGGCATTTATTTGACATTTATTGAATCTTCCTTCCTACTTACCTTATTTCAAATTGATTTTTGCATGTGGTATGAGGTAGCAATTCAGTGGGGGAGGTCAAGGTTCTTTTCCTGTATTTCCCAGCACCATTTATTGAAAACATTGTCCTCTTTCTATTTAATTGCTTTGGTGCCTTTGCTGAAAATATATGTATACGTAGTTCGATTTCTGTATTCTCTATCATGTTCCATTTATCTATTTGTCTATTATTTTACTGATAGCACATGGTTTTCATTATTGTAGCTTTATAGTAGGTCTTGAACTTAGGTAGGTAAATCTTCCAACTTTTTTTCCACTTTTTCTATATCGTTTTGATTACTCTTGGCCTTTTACCTTTCCAGATAAATGAAAATCATCTTGTCAATTTCCAAAGGGACAAAGCCTGTGGGGTTTTGAATGGGATTGCGTTGAATCTACAGCTCTATCAGGGAGGCCAGGGAGGGGGTCATCTTAACAATATTGAGATTTCCAATCCATGAACATGGTATATGCTTCCATTTAATTAGTTCTTCTTTAATTTCTCTCAGCTATGTTTTATAGTTTTCAGTGCAGAGGTCTTCTATATCTTTCATTAAATCATCCCTATATATTTGATGTTTTGGAAAGTTATTATAAATAGTATTGCTTTTAATTTTATTTTCTGATTGTTTATTTCAGTTTACCAAAAAACTATTGTTTTTTTGTATGTCCATATGCTTTTGAAAAATAAGAAGTACAGATACTCTATTCTCACACTATATTGTGAGGCAATAATCTTGTCAGACTATATTGTGTGAGAATATAATGTGAAATATTAATAACATAATCTAAGTCTAAACCACCTCTGATAAGTTCATACTTCCATTCTGTGCAGTGTATAGGTTGGGAGAGCCCACCCAGAAATAGTAAACATTGCTATCTGCCCAAGTCTAGTAGTAGATGGTTCATTCATTCATTTTATATAACAAGTATTTATTAACTGCCTACTATATGCAAGACAGACTCCTGGGTTCCAAGATTGCAGCAGTGAACAAGGGAGATATGATTTCTGCCTTAATTGGCTCCATCCAAATACATGGTCTTTCACAGGTTTGATAAATGCTACCAAGAAGAAACACAAAAGCACTAAGAGAGAGTTTATGGTGGGGACGCCTGGCCTAGTCTGAAGATCAGGGAAGGCTTCTTTCAGGAAATGATATTTAAAGTGAGATCTGACGGATGAATAGAAGTTAGCTAGGTAACAAGGAGAGTAAAAAAGAAATTGTCAGGCAGAGGGGATATCATAGGTAAAGGTCTTAAAAAAAGAGAAGTTGCGACTTGAGCAATTGAAAATGGAAAATAAATAGATGAGACTAATAAGGTAGGCAGAACCTTGTAAGCCATATTTAAAATTCTGGATTTTATTCTAAGTACCCTTGTACTTAGGGGCTATTAAAAGGTTTCTAACAAGGCAGTGGCAAGATATGACTTGAATTATTAGGATTACTCTTATTGCTATATAAAGAATTGATGTATGAGTGTTATAAAAGAGGAAGATGAGATGGGAGACTATAGCAATGTTTCTGGTAAGAAGTGCTGCTGGCTTGGATTAAAGGAGAGGCAGTGGACATAGAAATAAATGGATGGGTTGTAGATATATTTAGGAAATAGATTCAATAAGACTTACTGGAATAGTTAGAATATAAATTCTATGAGGGCAGGGACTATTTTGTTTATTATTATATTCCTTATTGTCTGACAAGATTGTTGCCTGGCAGCTGGTAGATCCTGAAAATATCGTTGACTGAATAAATACAATGAATTAAGGGGAGTGAGGATTAAGAGTGATTTCTAGCTTTCCAAATTAAGGAACTGGGTGAACATAGGTACAAAAGACTAGAGAAAGGTAGATTTAAGAGAAATTAAGAGTTGAGTTGTAAGCATGTTCAGTTTAAAAATCTGAGAAATGTCCAAGTGCAGATTTTGTTTGTGGTTAGACATGTGGTCACCATTCTTTTACTCTGATTTCTTCCATTATGATAATCCTTATAAGGCTGAAGTTAAACTTCCTGATAGCTCCACACTGGTATGTTTTGGGGTTCATGGCTGAGCTATCTTTGTGTTTTATTTTTCTCCCTTATCTCTTTTTCATTATAATAAACATTCAGTACCTGGGGAACTTTGCTGTGTAATTCATACTCACTCAACTCTTTAGACTGGCCCTGGTATTCAGTAATTTTCTGCATCTGGAATTCTGTTTGGATTGTAATTTACCAGTTTGTTTTAAATTTTTTTCATTTAATTTTCTTTCACATGATTGTATGTTCTCCATGGAAATTTTTTTTTTTTTTTTTGAGACAGAGTCTCACTCTGTTGCCCGGGTTAGAATGCCGTGGCATCAGCCTAGCTCACAGCAACCTCAAATTCCTGGGCTCAAGCGATCCTCCTGCCTACGCCTCCCAAATAGCTGGGACTACAGGCATGCGCCACCATGCCTGGCTAATTTTTTCTATATATTTTTAGTTGCCCAGCTAATTTTTTTCTATTTTTAGTAGAGGCAGGGTCTCGCTCTTGCTCGGGCTGGTCTCAAACTCCTGACCTTGAGCAATCCTCCCACCTCAGCCTCCCAGAGTGCTAGGATTACAGGCGTGAGCCACCGCGCCTGGCCTCCATGGAAATTTTTAATCTCAGTTTTTCTTCACCATCTGTAAAACTTCATAGAAGGAATGTTTAGGATAAAAGATATATAGCAATCATAACAAAATTGTTGGATTTTAATATTAAAAGTACACTTGGAGATTTCTGTGTCCACACACACATTAAACATTCTATAGAGTCCTCAGTATTTTAAAGTTAAAACCAGCGGTATTAATAACGTTAGAATTCTACCCTCCCCCCCACTTCCAGGAAGGTAGAAATGCTCCATACCTTGATTAGAGGGGTGGGTTGTTATATACATATATATACACACATTTCCCAAAACTCATTTATCTTAAGATTCTTGTATATGACTGTATATAAATTATACTTCAATTTTTTTAAATTTTAAGAAAATAAAACATATCCTCCCCACCCCACCATGCCTCTGACTCATCCCTGACAGATCACTGCTGTTAATACCTGATTATGTGTGCTTACAGGTATCTTCCGTGTATATGCAAGTGTATGTGTGCCTTTTTTGTACAACAGGGATCATTTAACAGTATATATACTGTTCTGCAACGTGCTTTTTCCGCTTAACATCTCAAGGAACCTTTTCTTTGAGTTCTTATACGTCTGCCATCTACCTCGATCTTGGTAATTTTCTTTATTTTATTTTTGGATAGGAAACACATTTACATGATTCAAAATTCAAAACAATGTAATAGGTATATATTGAGAAGTCTCATTCCCATCCCTATCCTACTCCTATTCCGCCCTTGCTTCTTCTTGTCCCCCATAGATAAACATTTTATTAGTTTATTAAGTATCCTTTCAGCATTTCTTTATACATATTTCCCCATTTTTCTTACAAAAATGATAACGTACTATACACCTCTCTATATTTTGTTTTCTTCACAAGATTTCCTTTAAAAGTCTTTCCATATTAATACATAGAAAGCTCTTGTTTTAAGCAGATGATTAGTATTCCACTGAACTATTAATCAGTCTCTTATAAACGGATACTTGGGTTGTTTTCAGTAATCAAGCTTGTACCTACATTATTTTGTACATACGCAGTATATCTGTGGGATGAATTCTGAGAAATGGAATTGGAATTGCTGGGTCAGAGAATAACTAGGTTTGTAATTTTGATAGGTGTCTTCAAAGGAAGTTTTCTTTTTAACTTTTTGCCTTGAAATGATTTCAAATTTACAAGACAGTTGCAAGAATTGTACAAAGGACTGTATGCCCTTCACCAAGATGCACCTGTTGTTAACGTTTTGTATTTTGCCAAAATTTCTTTTATCATTCTCTCTCTCCCTCTACATATATACACACACACACACACACACACACACACACACACACACACAATTTTTTATGAACCATTTGAGAGTAAATTGTAGACATCATGTCTCTTTATTTCTAAATATTTCATTTGTATTTCTTAACAATAAGGACATTCTTTTATATCATTGAATTTTAATAATAAAATCAGAAAATTTAACATTGATATAATGTGATTATTTAATACATAGTACATATGTTACCAGTACTTTATAGTAATTATTTTCAAGTCCAGGGTCACACATTGCATTTAGTTGCCTTGTCTCTTTAGTCTACTTTAATCTGAAATACTTTCTCAGCCTCGCTTTGTTTATATGAAACTGTCATTTTATTTATTTATTTATTTTTTAGAGACGAGATATTGCTCTGTCACCCAGGCTGAAGTACAGTGGTACAATCATAGCTCGCTGCAACCTGGAGCTCCTGGGCTCAAGCAATCCTCCCACCTCAGCCTCCTGAGTAGCTGGGACTACAGACACATGCCACCAGACCCAACTAATTTATTTTTATTTTTATTTTTTTTAGAGATGGGGGATCTTGCTATGTTGCTCAGGCTGATCTTGAACTCCTGGCCTCAAACAATTCTTCTGCCCTGGCCTCCCAAAGTCCCAGGATTACAGGCATGAACCACCGTGCCTGGCCCCCTTATGATTACATTTAAACTGGGTACGTTTTTTGTAGTATGTTAAGTATCCATTGCTGAGTAACAAATTATCCCAAAACTTAGCGGCTTAAAACAAACGTTTGTTATCTCATAAATGTTGGGAATTAGGAATCTGAGTATGGCTCTGCTGGGTGCTCTGCCTCAAAGTCTCTCACACAGCTGCAGCTAAGGTGTCAGCTAGGGCTGTTTTCTTATCTGAAGAGCAGACTGAGGAAGGATCCACTTTTAATCTCTCTCACATAGTTATTGGAAAAATTCAGCTCCTGTGGGTGGCTGGAATGCGGGCCCCAGTTTCTTACTGGCTTTTAGCTGCAGGTCTACCTCAGTTCCTTGCCATGTGGACTTCTCCACAGGGCAGCCCAAACTACGGCAGCTGGCTTCCGTCAGAATAAGTAAAGGAGAGAGCCAGAGAGGGCAACCATGATGAAAGCCACAATCTTTTTGTAAACCTGATTTTGAAAGTGACTTACCGTCACTTTCGCTGTATTCAGTTCATTAGAAGCAAAGTCACTTTGTCCAGCCCGCACTTAAGGGGAGATGATTTTCTAACTCCATTTATAATAATTTCTTCTACATTTATTAGTTGGAATGATACTGTAAGGAAGAGCTTTCCCTTCTCTTTTATTTATTCTTATATGGTTCATGTGTTTTTTTCAATGAGTTATATTCCATTATTGCTTTTTTTATTTTGATCTACTAGATTTTGTCAATAAGAGCCTCTTCAAGCTGGTTCCTGTGTCCTTTTGCCATACCTATATCATTTTCTTGGATCCTTTCTTACTTTCTGACCTAAGAAGATATGGACTCATCTGATACTTTCCCTGCTCTAGTTCTGAGATGAACCATTTGTCCAAAAGGCTCTGCTTCTTTTCAGTAGGGAATTGTATTTAGAAACTAAGATCTGAGGCCGGGCGCAGTGGTTCACGCCTGTAATCCTAGCACTCTGGGAGGCTGAGGTGGGCGGATCACCCTGAGCTCAGGAGTTCGAGACCAGCAAGAGCGAGACCCCATCTCTACCAAAAATAAAAAGAAATTAATTGGACAGCTAAAAATATATATAGAAAAAATTAGCCGGGCATGGTGGTGCATGCCTGTAGTCCCAGCTACTCAGGAGGCTGAGACAGTAGGATTGCTCCAGCCCAGGAGTTTGAGGTTGCTGTGAGCTAGGCTGACGCCATGGTACTCACCCCAGGCAAGAGAGTGAGACTCTGTCTAAAAAAAAAAAAAAGAAAGAAAGAAACTAAGATCTGGCCAGTCGTGGTGGCTCGCACCTGTAATCCTAGCACTCTGGGAGGCCAAGGCGGGCGGATCATTTGAGCTCAGGAGTTCGAGACCAGTCTGAGCAAGAGCAAAACCCCGTCTCTACTAAAAAAAATAGAAAGACATTAGCTGGACAACTAAAAATATATAGAAAAAATTAGCTGGGCATCGTGGCACATACCTGTAGTCCCAGCTACTCAGGAGGCTGAGGCAGAAGGATTGCTTGAGCCCAGGAGTTAGAGGTAGCTGTGAGCTAGGCTGATGCCATGGTACTCTAGTCCAGGACAGAATGAGACTGTCTCAAAAAAAATAGAAACTAAGATCTGGGTGCTAGAATGTGTAATCTTTGCTAATGGGCTCTAACTGTTTCTAGGCCTTGTGAAAGCTAGGAAACACACAAACACACTCATATGTATATCAATACACACACATACCCTTCAAATCAAGAGTTCGTATTGATACCTACAATTCAGATACTTGTTAGCCTTCTCCGCTTCCATCTTTGTATTTTTCTTTTCCAACAGTGAGAAGAACCTTGGCCTTCATTATTACGAATATAGTTACTCATTTGCTCAATCCTAAAACACAGAAAGTAGTTTCAGAGTTGCTATATCTATACCAGTAAGAAAAACAAACCAATAAAAGTTCAAGATTTGCCTTGCAATTGGTTGTCTATAAACCAAGATAATATTTTCAAAGTACTACATTGAAATATTACTTGCAGTATAGTTATTGGATTCATTAAAACAAAGCTAAGTTTATTCATTTCTATTATATACAACTTAAAAGTTTTCCACAGCCTTGTTGATTAGTATTCTTCTTTGAATATGTAAAACATTAACATAGTTAAAGTCAAAACTATTAAAAAAGGGTACTCAGAAAACTGTCACTCCCTTCTGCCTCATTCACACCACACATTGTAGATAATTATTTTCTGGTTTATCTTCCCTATATGTCTTTTTGCAAAAAAGCACACAGAACACATATATTTTCATTTTCGTATTTCACTTCTTTCTTATACAAAAGGTAACATACTATTCAGGCAGTCTTGGCTTTGAACAGTTTCAATATAAATAAATTTGTTACCACAATTTAAATAAAACCAGTCTCCTAAAAACAATCCAAATTTCAGTTACCATGATATAGTAACTCTGAGTAATCGCATAAAGCACAAACTTTGCTGCTAGCCCTTCAGTCCATAAATCACTTTGCAAATAACAGATGAGCACGATGATCAGAGACCAATCACATGACTTCTTTCAAAGTCTGTCCGTGATTGGCCACTGTCACTACGTCTGTGATTTAGTTATGCACTGACAGCTGAGCATGTCATTGTTTTGCCTCCTTGTCTCCTGGTCATACACACATGTAACATTTTTTACAAAAATGTACACAGAATTAGCCAGCAAAGATAAAAGTGCAGCAAAGAAACCAAAGTGATAATGTCATCAGTGAAATTTGAATTGAATCTAGATAGAGTTATAGAAGAAATAGCTGACCATGGGAATGTTGACACTGTGACTTTCAAGAATCTCGAGACAAGCAGCCAAAGGACCTTAGTAAAGGTGAACTTATTGACATGAATGAGAAAAGCAGTTGTGACAAAAAGGATGAAGCTGGCTAGGAGAAAGTGACACTAGCCAAAAACTTTACACTAAAGGAACTTTCAGATATTTCATAACATTGAAAGCTCAAAGGATAAATAAAATGTTAGAGTTGATTCAAGCTTAGAAAGGAATACAGCATTTTGCTAAGGTATAGAAAAGATGCTTGTTCCATAATATAAGGTATGGGATGAAAAGAGGCCAAACATTCTTCAAATTCTTCTTTATATGTTTTCTATAAAGAAATAAAACCTTTTAATTCTCAATGGTTCTAATGTTTTAAGTTACACTTTATTAAATATGGTTTTACTAGTTTTTTATTTTACTATAAATTTATAACCAGCAGTAAGAGAGTTTTTAATTTTTAAAGGTCACAGAACAATCATAATTTTTTGTGTGGATTATTAAGATCACTTTACAGTTTCCGCTTGCACTAGCATTTTTAAGGTCCTGCACCACAGCACAAAATGAAGACTGCGTGTATATACTCTTTCACACTTTACTTTTTAAAATGTATCAGCTTTATTGAAATATAACTTATATACAATAAAATTTACCTTTTAAAATTACACAGCTCAATACATTTTGACAAATGTTTACATCTGTGTAACCACCACCACAATTAAAATATAGGAACATTTCCATAACCTTCAGAGTTCCCTCATGCCCCTTTGCAATCAATTCCCCACATCCCTGGCTCCAGGCGACAACTGATCTGCTTCCTGTCACTATAAATTAGTTTCACCTCTTCCAGAATTTCATCTAAATGGAATCGCTCTTTTGTGTCCATCTTCTTTTGCTCAAAATGTTTTTGAAATTTATTCATGTTGTTGCATGTATCAGAAGCTTGTTCCTTTTGATTGCTGAGCAGTATGAATATATTACAATTTGTTTATTCATTCAACTGTTGATGGACATTTGAGTTGTCCAATGTGCTCTTGTGAATTAGGGTGAAATGAACAAACATGTACAGGTCTTTTTGTGGGCAAATGCTTTTTATTTCTCTTGTATAAATACCCAAAAGCAGAATCGCTAGGTCATGTGATATGGGAAGTGTATGTTTAACTTTATAAGAAGCTGTAAAACTGTTTTTCAAAATGGTAATTATCACTTTACATTCCCATTGGCAATGTATGAAGTGTTCCATTTGCTCCATGTCCTCATCAATTCTTCCTTTTATCAAATTTTTAAATTACACCCATTCTAGTGGGTGTGTACACTATCTCATTGAAGTTTCAACGGTGTTTCCTTTTTTTTTTTTTTCCTGAGACAGAGTCTCACTTTGTCACCCTGGGTAGAGTGTAGTGGCATCATCATAGCTCACCACAACCTCAAACTCCTGGGCTCAAGCGATCCTCCTGCCTCAGCCTCCCATGTAACTGAGACTACAGGTATACACCACCACTCCTAGCTAATTTTTTCTATTTTTGGTAGAGACGGGATCTCGCTCTTTCTCAGGCTGGTCTTGAACTCCTGACCTCAAGAGATCCTCCCTCCTCGGCCTCCCAAAGTGCTAGGATTAAAAGCGTGATCTACCACACCCTGCCAGGAATTGCCTGTGTTTCCTTCCTGACTAAAAACATTGAGCATCTTTTCATGAGCTTATTGGCTATTTGTATATCTTCTTGAAGCATCTGTTCAATTCTTTTGCTCGTCTTTAACTGAATTGATTGTCATCTTAAAATTGAGCTATGAGAATTTTTAAAAATATATTCTGTATGTGAGCACTTTGTCACATACATGTTCTGTGGATATTTTATCCCAGACCGTGACTTGTCTTTTCATTTTCTTAGTAGTATCTTTTGAAGAGCAGAAGTTGTAATTTTGATAAAGCCCAAATTTTTTCTAGTTTGTATTTTTTATGTCTTATTTAAGAAGTCTTTTCCTACTGAACACTTCTGATTATTTTCTCCTATATTTTCTTCTAGAACTTTTATAGTTTTACCATTTAAAATTTAGTCTATGAAACATGTCGAGTTGATGTTTCTGTGTGGCATAAGCTAAGGGTGAAGATTCATATTTTTCCAAAGGGATATCCAATTGTCTCTTTGGAAAAATCTGCTGTGAAGGCTATCTTTTCCCCATTAAATAATTTTGGCACCTTCATTAAAAATCATTTGACTGTATATGTATGTATGTGTGGGTCTTTTCTGGGCTCTCTGTGTTTATATATGTATATGTATATATAACTGTGTTTTATATACACACACACACATATATACATAGTCCTGATTACTATAATATTGTAATAAAGTCTTGAAATCAGGTAGTGTAAGTTCTACAACTTTGTTTTCCTTTTTCAAAATTGTTTTTACCACTCTAGATCCTTTATTATATAAATTTTGGTACTATCCTGTCACTTTCTTTAAAAACAAAAAAAGACTTCTGGATATTGATTAGGATTGCATTGAATCTATAGCTTAAATTTGGGAAAAATTAACATTAACGATTTTTTTCAATCCATGAACATGGTATATCTCTTCATTTATTTAAATATTCTTTCATTTCTCTTAGCAATGTTTTGTGTTTTTCAGTGTATCTTCTGTATATTTTGATAAATTTATTGCTTATTATTTAATACTTTCTACTATTCTAAGTGGCATTTTAAAAATTTTCATTTTCCCATTGATTATTGCTAGTATATAGAAATACAATTGATTTTTGTATCTTGACCTTGTAGCTTGGGTCCTTAATAAATTGACTTAGTATTTCTAGTAGCTTTTTTTGTAGATTCCTTAGGATATTCTACATACACAAACATGTTTTCTGAAAATAAAGACTTTTTATTTCTTTTATGGCAATCTTCACACCTTTTCTTTTCTTTCTTTTTTCTTTTTGTTTTAACTAGCCCTATTGCACTGGCTAAGACTTCCAGGGCAAAATTGAATAGAAATAGTGAGAATGGACATCCTTGCCTTGTTTTTTATCTTTTCTGGGGGAAAGTGTTTAGTTTTCCACCATTAAATTTCCATAGATACCTTTTAACAGAAGGAGGAAGTTGAGAGTTTTTATAATGAATGAGTGTTAAATTTCGTCAAACACTTTTGCCCATCTATTGGGATGATCATATAGATTTTCTGTTTCACTCTATTAATATGGTAAATTACACAGATTGATTTTTGAATGTTTAATCAACTTTGTATTTTTTAGATACTCAAGCTCATCATCATATATTAGCCTTTTTCATATTGCTGGATTTCCTATGCTAATATTATGTAAAAGGATTTTTGCTTACTCCTCCTCTTAACAAGGTCTTTTACAAAGCAAAAGTTTTTAATTTTGATGAAACCAAATTCATGATTTTTTTCTCTTATACATCATGCTTTTTCTTTCACTTCAATATATTTTAAAGTTTCCTTTGAGACTTCCTCTTTGACCTGTGGATTATTTAGAACTGTGCAGTTTTATTTTCAAGTGTTTGCACATTTTCCTGTTACCTTTCTGTTACTGATTTTTAGCTGAATTCCAATATGATCAGAAAACACATTCTGTATGTTTCAATTCTTTTAAATTTGTTGAGTTTTGTCTTCTGACCCTGGACATGGTCAGAATGTTCCATGGGTGCTTGAAATAACATGTATTCTGTTGTTGTGTGGAATGTTCTATAAGTGTCAGTTAGGTCCTATTAGTTAATGGTGTTGTTAACCTCTTATAATCCTCATTAGTAGTCCTACCAATTGTCAAATGGTTGACATCTCCAACTATAATGTTGAATTTGTCTATTTTATCTTTCAGTTCTATCAGTTTTTGCTTCTTGAAGCTCTGTTGTTTGGTACATATGCATTTAAGATTACTATGTCTCTTGGGTGGATTGGCCCTTTTATCATTATGTAATAATATCCCTTTTTGTCCCTGGTAATTTTCTTTTGGTTAAGAGACATTTAAGATTATTAAATCTTCTTGATACTTCATGAATTGACCTTTTCATTATTTTCTAATATCTTTCTTTATCTTTGCTAATATATCTTGTCCTATAGCCTACTTTTTTCTGATATTAACATAGCCATTCCAGCTTTCTTATAATTAGTATTTGCATGGTATATCTTTTTCCACCTTATATATAAAAAACACATTTTCTGTAGACAGGATATAGTTGGGTCTTGCTTTTTTATGCAGTTTGAAAATCTCTGACTTCTAATTGAAATGTGCAGACCACTTATATTTAATGTAATATTGATATGATTGGAATTATGTCTACCATCTCTTGTTCTTTGTTTTTCTCCTTATCCCATCTGTTGTTTATTCCTTTTTTCATCTTTTCCTGCCTTATTTTAGATTAATTGAGCATTATTTATTATTCTATTTTATCTCTGGCATTAGTTTATTAGATAATCCTCTTTAATTTTTTAAATGGTTGCTCTAGGGTTTACAATATGCCTCTTTAACTTATCACCATTTACCTTCAAATAATATTATACCATTTCACATGTAATGTAAGTGCCTAATAACAATATACTTCCATAAATATAATAACAATATACTTCTATAAAGACCCTTTCTGGTCTTTCCCATGGTATTGTTATCACACATTTTACTTCTGCATATATTATAAGCCCCACAGTATGTTATTATTTTCTTTAAGTAATCGATTATATTTTAAAGAAATTAAAAATGGAAAGTCTTTAAAATTTAACCTACATTTTTACCATTTCTACTACTAATTTCTTTGTGTAAATCCAAGTTTCCTTCTGGTATTATTTCCCTTCAGACTGAAGAACTTCCTCTAATATTTCTCAAAGTGCAGGTCTGCTGGTGGCAAATGTTCTTGGCTTCTGTTTGTCTGAAAAAAAATCTTTATTTCACCTTCATTTTTAAAATTTGTTTAATTGACAAGTAAAAAATGTATATATTTATGGTGTACAAAATTATGGTTTGATATATACATATTGTGGAATGGCTAAATCAAGCTATTTAACATGCATTGCCTCACAATACTTATTTTTTGTGATGAGAACACAAATTATCTCACCTTCATTTGTGAAAGATAATTTTGCTGGATAGACTTTTAGGCTGATCTTTTTTTTTCCTTCAGTACTTTAAAGGCGTCCTCTCTCTTCTGCCTTGTATTGTTTCTGATGAAATGTCTACATTTTTTTTTTTTTTTTGAAGAGAAACAGGGTCACTGTTGCCTAGGCTGGAATGTTGTGGTGCAATCATAACTCACTGTAACCTCAGACTCCTGGCCTCAGGTAATCCTCCTGCCTCTACCTCCCAAAATGCTGGAATTACAAGTGCAAGCTACCACCCTCGGCCAACAGTCTTTCTTATCTTTGCTCTCCTGCACTTAATTTTTTTTTCTTTGGGATGCTTCTAAATTTTTCTTTTTATCAATGATTTTCAGCAATTTGGTTATAATGGATCTTGGTATGTTTTTCTCTATGTTTATCCTGTTTTGGGTTCATTGAGCATCTTGCTTCTGTGAATTTATAATTTTCTTCAAATTTAGAAAGTTTGGGGCCATATTTATTAAAATATTTCTGACACAGACACACTCCTTCCCCCAATTATGGGATTCCAATTTCACTAATGTTAGATTGTTTGATATTTTCCCACAGTTCCCTGAGTTCATGTTTTTTCAATATTTTTTTCTGTGTTTCAGTTTGAATAGTTTCTGTTGCTATGTCTTCAAGTTCAGTGATCTTTTTTTCTTCCATTGAAAGCTCTGCTCTTGTCTGCAGCTGGAC
This sequence comes from Indri indri, assembly GCA_004363605.1. Lineage (NCBI taxonomy): Eukaryota > Metazoa > Chordata > Mammalia > Primates > Indriidae > Indri > Indri indri. Next base: position 20,877 of record RJWJ010008765.1, read on the forward strand.
ACAACAGTTTTGGCACCCATTGTGTGGAAAGTTTGCTCAGCTTTAATTTTTCAGTCAGAATTGTGTAAGCTGAACCATTTGAGATGTCTGTGGTGTTGGCTATTGTTTTGGCTATTGTTTAATCATCAGTCCTCTTCAAATAGGGCATGAACAAGATTAACTTTTTCCTTGCAAATTGATGTGAATGGTCTATTGCTGCAGGCTTCATCTTCAACATTGTCCTGTCCTTTCGTAAAACAAGTTATCCATTTGTAAAACTGCTGATTTCTTGGGGGCATTGTTACCATAAACTTTTCACAAAGCATCAACGATTTCATCATTCTTCTACCCATGCTTCACCATAATTTTGATATTTGTTCTTGCTTCAATTATGGCAGAATTCATGTTGCTCTGGTAGGGACTCCTTTCAAACTGATGTCTTATCCTTCTTAGTGCCTCAAACTAGACCCCCTGTTCAGACATGTTGTAACAAGTCAGTGCGAGTTTATTTTGCTGCAAAAAAAACTTTGAAATCCATGCACAGTTTTGCATAATATGCATTTCCATGAACTTTCTGAAGTCCCCTCATATTAGGGATATTAGCCTTTTGTCCAAGATATAGGTTGCAAATATTTTCTCTCACCATTTCATTTGCTTTTTAACTATGCTTATGACCTTTTTTTGCAATGCAACCATTTTCTCTTTATTTTTATGTAATCAAATGAGTGAATCTTCTCTTGTATTGCATTCAGGTTTTGAGTTATAGTTGGATTTTCCCCACACCTAGGTTATAGAAACATTTATTACTGCTTTCTTCTGGTACTTATATGGTTTTTGGTTTCTACATTTAGATCACTGCTATAACTGAAGCAAGATCCCTTAGATCTTGTGTGTGCTGAGGTGTGCATCTAATTTTATCTTTTTTTCCCAAATGGCTATCCAGTTGTTCCAATATCATTTATTAAGAACTTCATCTTTGTCCCAATGATTTGAGTTAGCATCTATATCATGTACTAAACTTCTATAATGCCAGAAGGTTTTGATGATCAGAAAGCCACACTTCTTTCTTCCCCAAAGTTATCAGTATAAACTAAAGTGAGTTATTTCATTTAGAAATAATAAACAGCTTAGCCAGACAAGGTTACTCATTTGGTGAGAACTAATAGTAAGTTATATAGCAATGTAATAGCAACATGCTATTCAATGTAATAGCAACATGCTATTCAATGTAATAGCATGTTGCTATTACATGCAAAATTGAAACAAATTCTATCTCTCTGTGCAGAATTTAGGTCTCCTGGAAGATTTTCATGTGGACAAATTTAGTAATTTTTTTTGCAGGTAGCTTCCTGACATATTTAAGCTTTATGATGTAATCAATAATAATCGGGTACTAATGTGATCAAGGCTAGAAGAGAGTTGCACTGAAATGAGAGAAGGGGTAAACATCTCTTTTTACCCCCATTTACTTTATTTACTCCATTTACATGCTATTTTTTAAGCTTTTGACCACTGAAATCACTGTTTGTAATTCCAAAATATTTTGATGAGATAATTTCTTTGTGTTCTAAGAGTAGATAGAATGGAGGCCTTACCGAACTTATTCTTAATATTCACAGATCATCTTTTCAAACCAAATTATGCAAAATATTCAGGTAAACTTCAGATAAATATTAAGGCTAAGCCATCTGGCTTCTTCACCAAATCCTTGAATCTCCCACCTGTCTAAATCGGGGTACATGTTTGTTTGATTTATTGGTTATTTGCTTTTATTCCATTTCTCTTCAAGTGGTCCCTTAATTTAACTTTAGAATGCTGTTCAAATAGACAAATTAGATTGAATTGAAAGATTACTGGGATTTTAAAGGGATTTTATATGTACATTTTCTCATATACAGTAATTTAATGGCATCTTGAATAGGATTTTCTGATATTACTGACCCTCTGGGAATAATATTATGTAATTAGACAACTACCTAATGTTAAAAAATATAGGTATTATTTATTCAGAGTTTCCTTTGTGCCAGGCAGGGCCAGCTTAATGGGCATGTGACCTGTGCAGTCACACGGGCTCCATGCTTAAATGGAGCCCCATTCTTAGAAGGGCATTACCCTTAGGTTAATGCCCTGCTATTACCATCTTGAAATTCTTAATAATTTTTAATAAACCCTCTATTTTTATTTTTCACTGACCCCACAAATCATGTAGCCAGTTCTAGTGCCAAATGTTATTTTTACCAAGTAAGGTATATAATCTAATGTATATTTTTGAAAGATCTCTCAGGTTTCTGCATTTGAAACAGATTTTAGAGAAAGCAAAAGAGGAAGAAAGAATACCAGAGAGGAAGCTATGACAGTTTCTAAGGTGGGAGTTTTGACTCAGGTGGTGGCAGTAGACAGGGTAAGTAATTGATGATTTCAAAATGTAGTTTGGAGGTAGTAAGCGTTGGTATGGATTGGTAATTAATTGGATATGGGAATGTAGAAGAAGATGTTAAAAATGGCTTCTGAATTTCTGACTGGAATAGAAATGCCACATACTAGATGAAGAAGGGCGGAGAAAGAACAGATTTGAGGGTGTAGTTGTGAGCTGGGTTTGACATTATGGTAAGTGAAAGAAGCCAGATATGAAAGACTACATATTTTAGAATTCCTTTTTTATAAAATTTCTAGAAATTCCAATTGAATAGAATAAATAGGCCAGAGGCAGAATCTACATAATATAAAAAAGTAAAATTTCTAGAAAAGGCAAATCTACATAGACAGAAAATAGATGAGTGGTTACCTGGGGCTGAGGGTAGGAGCAAGGGTTGACTGCAGACAGGCATGCAGGAAACTTTGGTGGTGATAGAAATATTCTAAAACTGGATTGTGGGGTTGGTTGCATGGCTGTATAAATCTGCTAAAAATACTTGAATTGTATAAGTATACTATATCATATGTATAAAGCTGTTAAAAGATTTAAAAAATGATCAACATGCTTCTGGTCATATCAATGAGTACTATTATTGCTCCTATTTTACAAATAAAGAAAATAAAAGAGAACTTAAAAATAAAAGTTTCATGGTTACATAGCTGCTAAGTAATACCCAGTATTGGAACTTGGGTCTTTTTGACACTACAGCCTCACTCTTGACCGTATAATATGTTTACTTTCTATTTTAAATTTATATTATATTTGCTATCTCTCATTGGTCAGAGGCTCTCTTGAAATTATAAAACAGAGAAGAAAGAAGATAGAGACTGGAAAAATGTGTTGATTCTGTATGCTGGTGCTTCCATTGCTCCTGAATGTAGGTGAAACAGCAAGTTATGGCATCTTTCTTTATTGTCCACTGTGAGTTTTATTCCCACACCTTACTTAGCCAGTTGGCAAGCTATATTATCTCTGCAGATCATTAGGGTTAGGAAACAGTTTCATTAGGCCCAGTGGTAGCTTGAAAGAATAAATGTATCTTCCAAAAATGCTTGCTCCTAAGGAGAATGCATCCACACAAATGAATATATTAATATATAGTCTTTAGAGTATGTTATGATTACTATGCTATTAGTATAAAGATTGCTATATTAATAAGCATTAAGCGACTGCTGTGCTAGACACCAGGGATACAAGTGGTCATCAAAATGACAGGCCTCTGCCCTCCTTTTTTTTTCTTCTTTTTTTAAGGAGAGGCAGACATTATGCTTAAATAAAAAATAATTATAAAATTTCAAATTGTGCTGCGTTCAATGGAAAAAAATATAAGTTACTCTGAGAGAGCGTAACAAAGGATCCTGGTTTTAACTGGGGCCTAAAGGAAAACTTCTAGTAAAAAATGACATTTGAACTGAGACCTAAAATTTTTGTAGAAATTAGTAAAGCTAGGGGAGGGAGGAGAAAAAAGCATTTGTGGGAGAGGACCTGCCTGCATGGAGGCCCTGAGGCACAAAAGGGCTTGGGTGGTGACACTCCAAGCGGAGCAATGAAGTATAGTGAGAGGCAGGAGGCCTGAGAAATTGGGTGCTATGCAGAGGATTTGGTGTTTTATTTCAAGAGCAGTGCGATGCTGCAGAGGAGTAACTGGAGAATTGCATGATCTAATTAAAATTTTAGGAAGATCACTCTAGCTACTGTGGAGAATGGATCCGTAAGAGTACTGCTGGTTTATGAAGAAGTTTTATGAAAACCATGGGCTTTATTATTAATGAGAAAACTACTTAAATTTTTTAAAGTTGGTTTTCAAAAAACAGTTTGTGAATTAAGTGATGCTGAATGGGGAAAAAGATTGATAAATCATTATATTTCTAACTGTCTAGATCAGTGCTTGTCAAACTTTAATGTGTTTTCAAGTCACCCTGGTGTTTTGTTAAAATGCAAATTCTGGTTCAGTAGGTCTCAGGTAGGGCATTTCTGCATTTTCAGTAAGCACCCAGGTGATGCCTAGGCCACTGGTCCTCGCACTTTGAGTAGCAAGTGGCTGGGCTATATTCTATATCCCAAATTCTAAATACACTCTGTCTTCTAATGCCTATCAGCTTTCTTGGTGGTCTGGCCAATTGTCAAAGTTAAGTATTTAAAACCGGGGATTTTAAGAGATTAATTAAAGTTTTGAAGACATGGACAGGTCACATATGGCTTTTCATCTCTTTGGGAAATATCCTATGTATACTTATTTCCTATCTACTTAGCTAATGTATCTGCCTACCTCCTTGCCTATGTTCAAGGTTCTGTTACACTTCAGAAAGAACTATATGCAATCAAAGTGATATCCAAGACAAGCATACAGAAATAGTATGAGGCTCTAAAACTTTAGTATCTAATGGGATGGTTGGCATCATCAATTGTACTTTACCTGCCTTATTCATTTAGTAGGATAGGATTCCAGGAACCCTGGAGGTTAATTTCTTGTTCAAGGACACAAAACTCAACTCTGGCTTATATCGTGCCACATGCTCTTATTCATTATCCTAATCATTGCCATTTTGTTTGGTGAATACAATTCTAAATGCAGAAATCTCAAAGCTCTTCATTCTGTCACTAAAGACTTTGTAATTCTCTGAGGACTTATGGAGCTTTGCTGCCATTATCGCAATCATTTTACAAAGGTCCTAGGTGGTAAATAGGCCTGGTTTTTTCTTTTTCTTTTTAAAATTTTCTCCTCCTCCTCCTCCATTATTCCTTATTAGCAATGCAATTTCTCCTTGGGGTATATGAACCCAAGATCTTGGGAAAAGGATTGATCAAGTAAAGGGAAATGTTTGCAAGATTATGCTCCACAATTGAGATTATGCTCCTTGTGAAAGACAGGGTAGGAAGTTTCATGTTGATCCCTGGTTCTTGAGAAAGGAGAGCTAGCCAGCTGATGGCCTGCGCCTGTAATCCCAGCTACTGGAGGCTAAGGTGGGAGGGTGCTTGAGGGCAGGAGTTGGAGGCTGCAGTGAGCTAAACTTGCCACTGCACTCCAGCCTGGGTGACAGAGACCCAACCCCTCCCACCCTGTCTCCAAAAAAAAAAAAAAAAAAAAAGAGCAAAGCAATGACATCCAGTTTTAAAAGAAATAAAATCTGAGTTGTATTTTTAAATTTTATAAGACAGAGTTAAACCAAACATACAGCTCCTGCTGATTTGTTCTACTGAGGAAGTGACAGGGAATTCTACGGTTTCATTTGGTAAGAGATAAAACTGAGATTATTAACATCTCTACAGAAAGGCTGAACGCCTCCTTACAAGTAGGGGCCAGCTAGTTGTGCGTCTTCCAACAAATCAGATTTGTTGGCGTTTTTCCAGACAACGGTGTGTCGTTTTCGGTTTGGTTTGATCCCCCTTCTTGTGATCAAAGAAAGCGATTAAGTGTTTAATAGTCTTGATTTGGCTTGGAGACTTGCAGAACTGCCAGCTTCATCGCCCCGCAATTGGCTTTCCAGGCTAAGGTAGGTTTCCTACGTATACATACTAGCAAAGCGCTTTGGCTGGAAACTCTGGAAGGAAGCCAAAGGAAAGTGAAGTTCCTGGCGCTAGCGCGTGTCCTGCTCTGAGGGCCCGGCGCTAGCGCATTCTTCGTGTAGTTATTGGCTGGGACTCTGTGTGCCGCTGTCGGCCAATGAAGACGCTGGAGATCTGGCCCCGGCTCGTCCCCTTTCGGCGCCCCGGGATGAGGCAGAGGCTGAACAGCCGGCGAGCAAATCAGCGGCATCCAGAAAGCCATGTCGGACTCGGCGCCCAGCGCCCGAGCGCTAACCCGCTGAAAGTTTCTCAGCGGAATCGCCAGGACAATCTGGACCCCGCAGAGAGGAACTGCTTTTGAGTGAGATGGTCCCAGAGGCCTGGAGGAGCGGACTGGTAAGCACTGGGAGAGTGGTGGGAGTTTTGCTTCTGCTTGGTGCCTTGAACAAGGCTTCCACCGTCATTCACTATGAGATCCTGGAGGAAAGAGAGAAGGGTTTCGCTGTGGGCAACGTGGTTGCGAACCTCGGGTTGGATCTCGGCAGCCTGTCGGCCCGCAGGCTCCGGGTGGTGTCTGGAGCTAGCCGAAGATTCTTTGAGGTGAACAGGGAGACCGGAGAGATGTTCGTGAACGACCGTCTGGATCGAGAGGAGCTGTGTGGGACCCTGCCCTCCTGCACTGTAACTCTGGAGTTGGTAGTGGAGAACCCGCTGGAGCTGTTCAGTGTGGAAGTGGCGATCCAGGACATCAACGACAACAATCCTGCTTTCCCTACCCGGGAAATGAAATTGGAGATTAGCGAGGCCGTGGCGCCAGGGACGCGCTTTCCGCTCGAGAGCGCGCACGATCCCGATGTGGGAAGCAACTCTTTACAAACCTATGAGCTGAGCCGAAACGAACACTTTGCGCTTCGGGTGCAGACGCGAGAGGACAGCACCAAGTACGCGGAGCTGGTGCTGGAGCGCGCCCTGGACCGGGAACGAGAGCCCAGTCTCCAGTTAATGCTGACGGCTTTGGACGGAGGAACCCCAGCTCGCTCCGCCAGCCTTCCTATTCGCATCACAGTGCTGGATGCGAATGACAATGCGCCTGCCTTCAACCAGTCCTTGTACCGGGCGCGTGTGCTGGAGGATGCACCCCCCGGCACTCGCGTGGTGCAAGTCCGTGCAACGGATCTGGATGAAGGCCCCAACGGTGAAATAATTTACTCCTTCGGCAGCCACAACCGCGCGGGCGTGCGGGAACTATTCGCCTTGGATCTTGTAACTGGGGTGCTGACAGTCAAGGGGCGACTGGACTTCGAAGACACGAAACTCCATGAGATTTACATCCAGGCCAAAGACAAGGGCGCCAATCCCGAAGGAGCACATTGCAAAGTGTTAGTAGAGGTTGTGGACGTGAATGACAATGCCCCGGAGATCACAGTCACCTCTGTGTACAGCCCGGTCCCTGAGGATGCCCCTCTGGGGACTGTCATTGCTTTGCTCAGTGTGACCGATCTGGACGCTGGCGAGAACGGGCTGGTGACTTGCGAGGTTCCACCGGGTCTCCCCTTCAGCCTTACTTCTTCCCTCAAGAATTACTTCACTTTGAAAACCAGTGCAGTCCTGGATCGGGAGACCGTGCCAGAGTACAACCTCAGCATTACGGCCCGAGATGCGGGAGCCCCTTCCCTCTCAGCTCTTACCACAGTGCGGGTCCAAGTGTCCGACATCAATGACAATCCCCCACAATCTTCCCAATCTTCCTATGACATTTACGTTGAGGAAAATAACCTCCCTGGGGTTCCAATACTAAACCTAAGTGTCTGGGACCCCGATGCCCCGCAGAATGCTCGACTTTCCTTCTTTCTCTTGGAGCAAGGAGCTGAAACCGGGCTAGTGGGTCGCTATTTCACAATAAATCGTGACAGTGGCGTCGTGTCATCCTTAGTGCCCCTGGACTACGAGGATCGGCGGGAGTTCGAATTAACAGCTCATATCAGCGATGGGGGCACACCGGTCCTGGCCACCAACATCAGCGTGAACATATTTGTCACTGACCGCAATGACAATGCCCCCCAGGTGCTATACCCCCGGCCTGGCGGGAGCTCGGTGGAGATGCTGCCTCGAGGTACAGCTGCAGGCCACGTGGTCTCGCGGGTGGTAGGCTGGGACGCTGACGCAGGGCACAATGCCTGGCTCTCCTACAGCCTCTTGGGAGCCCCGAACCAGAGCCTTTTCGCCGTAGGGCTGCACACGGGTCAAGTCAGCACTGCCCGCCCAGTACAGGACACAGATTCGCCCAGGCAGACTCTGGCAATCTTGATCAAAGACAATGGGGAGCCATCGCTGTCCACCACCGCTACCCTAACAGTGTCCGTAACCGAGGACTCTCCTGAAGCCCGGGCCGAGTTTCCTTCCGGCTCTGCCCCCCGGGAGCAGAATAAAAATCTCACATTTTATCTACTTCTTGCTCTAATCCTGGTCTCTGTGGGGTTCGCAGTCACCGTGTTGGGAGTGATCATATTCAAAGTTTACAAGTGGAAGCAGGCTAGGGACCTATACCGAGCCCCGGTAAGCTCCTTGTACCGAACACCAGGGCCCTCCTTGCACGCAGACGCTGTGCGGGGAGGCCTGATACCGCCACACCTTTACCATCAAGTGTACCTCACCACGGACTCGCGCCGCAGCGACCCGCTGCTGAAGAAACCTGGTGCCGCCAGCCCACTAGCCAGCCGCCAGAACACGCTGCGGAGCTGCGATCCGGTGTTCTATAGGCAGGTGTTGGGTGCAGAGAGCGCCCCTCCCGGACAGGTAAGGGTTAGCAAGTCATCCTGAACCGTGTAATGCTTTTGGATTCCTGGGCCAAGTTCAGGATGATATGGGGATGTTTTTTAATGATAAAGAAGTTTTCCTGATGATGCATTCACACTTTCACCTGGCCTTTCCTAGATCAAAATTAGCCTTTGCGAGGAGGGTGGCCGGCTAGAGTGTAGTGTGTGGTCCCATTTCAGGGTGGAGTTACTTGACTCATCTGTGGACACCTTTCACATCCTCAGCACTCACTTGCTGTCACAACTAGCCAATCTTGCTAAGGGGCGGTTAAGTCATAACCTAAGATCTCAGCACTCAGAGCTTAGTTTGGTATCATTTGCATTGGGAAAAACTGCTGGAAACCTTTAATCAGTGGCAGCCGCTAGGAATATAAAAACTAGCACATGCGTCCACTTTTCAAATGATTGCTACATCTGCATTAAAACTGATGTGGGGTTTTTTTTTTATTATTTTCCTTTGCCTACACAGATCCTATATCTCATTCTCAGATAATTTTCTAGGAGTGAAATAAAATTCTAGGCATCCTTTAAATTTTATTTCAAGCACACTACTGGAAATGATGTGCACACTACTTACAAAAATATTTTTATGGGCCATACACAGTGGTTCACACCTGTAATCCTAGCACTTTGGAAGGCCAGGGTGGGAGGATTGCCTGGGCCTGGGAATTTGAGTTTGCAGGGAGCTGCAATGATGCCACTGCACCATAACCCAGGTAACAGAGTCAGACCCTGCCTGAAAAAACAAAACAAAACAAAAAAAACCTTATGTTGTAATAGTAATGCACTTGCCTTGTAGAAAATTTGGAAAATACAGAAAAGTATAAACAAACAAAAAAAAACTAACTGTACTCTCCAAACCCCAAGATAACCGCTGTTAATTATAAAAGTAATTATTTATTTATTTATACTTACGTATGTGTTTTTTAAAGACAGGGTCTCCTTGTGTTGTCCATGCTGGAGTGCAGTGGCTATTCACAGGGTGATCCCACTGCCGGTCAGCATAGGAGTTTGATCTGATCCGTTTCCGACCTGGGCCAGTTCACCCTTCCTTAGACAATGTGGTTCCCTGCTCCTGAGAGGTCACCATACTGATGTCAAACATAATGCCATTTGATCAATTGGCATAGTACTACAGCTCAGAACTCCTGGGTTCAAGCGACTCCCATCTCAGCAACTGGAATATTTTAGGACTACAGGCAGGTGCCACCTCGTCTGGCTATTTGGAAAATAAATCTAGACAACTCAAAAGAATGCACCAAGTTGAGCATCAATATAGTGACCTCCTAGGAGTGGGATGCCACCAGGTTGCCTACAGAGGGGTGAAATAGCACAGGTCAGAAAGGAAGCAGGTCAAAGCTCATGTGCTTATCAGTAGTAGGATTGCCCTGGGTATAGTTATGGCATTCCAGCCTGGGCAACGGCAAGACCCCATCTGTTTAACAACAACAAAAACCATAAAGTACAAAATGAAAGTTCTTTTTGTGCCTCTAGTGTTATTCCCTATCCTTCTGGCATTATGTTTCTTAAGTACGCATAATGTGAAAGGTAGGTAAAGTCATACCCTTAGAATGGTTAAGCATTCATTCATTTAGGATGGTATGCAGGTGGCTGCAAGGCCTTTGCCTTGGAGAGAAACCTACACATACTCTCAGTTGCAGGAGAACGACTGTTATTTTGTTACTAAGTGCTTTATTGCTATCAGCTCTTGGATTTGGTAGTTATACAACCGAGGCTTCGCCACTTACCAACTATGAGTCCTTGGCCAAATTAATCTTCTTTCTAAACCTCTTTCTCATATGCAAAAAGGGAATAATAAGGGTTTTTATAAGATTAATGCATGATATGTATGCGAAGTGCTTAGCACAGTACCTGGCATATCGTGACTGTTAAAAAATTATTAGCTATTACTATTATTATTTTTATTAGTTCTTTACCCACCCAAAATCTTAAACATACTTTGGATATGAGCAAACGTGAGGACAGCCAAAGATGACAAAGTGGAAGCACGTATGAAAAGGCTAAGGAAGGATGAAAGTCAAAGAGAAGCAGCTGCTGCTTTTCTGGTCAGCCTGGAAAACAACTGGCATTTTCCCTAAACAATGTTCTCAAACTTGGTTGCATGTTAGAATCACTTGGGAACTTTTTAAAAATTCTGAAACCTAGGCCACACCCCAGGCCAATTAAAGCACAATATCTGGGGGTGGGGCATAGGCATCACTATTTTTCGAAGGTCTCCATGTGATCTCAATGTGCAGGCAAGTTTGAAAATGACTGCCCTAGAAATTGCCAGTCCCATTTAGCATATTTTTGAAGCAAACTGTTATTCTGGTATTCACAGAACCAGGATCCAGTTTTATTGGGCCAGGCCCAATTAAAAACAAATACTGTAGGGTCATTTTCCAACCCTAAAGTATTATATAGAATAGCTCTAGAAGATCATTACAGGGAAGACATAAGATAGTATTTTAGTCATCTAAAGAGAAAATCTTGCTAAACCCCTAGCTCCTGGATAACTATTCTTTAACAATCTAGAGCTATGCAATGGGTAGTGGGTTTTGGGGAATGTGACAACATTTTTCTATAATTAGATCATGGCGATAATTGCATCAGTCTAGTATATGTAAATATACTAAAAACCATTGAATTGTACACTTTAAATACATAAATTGTATGGCATGCCAGTTATATCTCAATAAAGCAGTTAAAAACCTAGAGAAGGGAAAATCACTTACCTGGCATAAAAAGGTCAAGTTAAGGACATGTAAGAGTAAGGCTTTATGATGCTCCAATTCTAGTAAAATAGACTGTGTACTTGTTTTGGTGTGAATTTGCAAACGTTAGTACTGCACATACTAGTTATTTGGCTTTCGACAAGTTCTTAACCTGTCTGAACATGTTTCCCCATCTATAAAATGATGATGATACCTACTTTGCAAAAATATTGTGAGAGTGAAAAGTAATGCATACAAAGTACTTGTACATAGCAAGTATTCAATAAATATCTGTTGAACTAATAAATGATAACATCAGTATTTACCATTTATTAGCATCCCTTTGTATCAGACACTGTAAAAGATGAAAAGACACTGTCCTGCCATTATGGTACACAGAATACCATAGGAGACAGACATGCAAAAAAAAAAAAAAAGATGATGGAGATATTTATAATACAAGAAACATTAGGAGCAAAGGGGAAAAAAACACCTAAGTCAGCCTAGGGAAATCAGGAAGACTTCATAGAGATGGTGATGCTTCAGCTTTGAATTAAAGGTTGAGTAGCAGTTTGTCAAATAGTAAAGAAGAAAGGGAACCAGGGAGGGGCCATTGCAAGAAATTTCATGCAGAAGGATAATGGTATTTCATTATTACTGAACCTTAAAGTGTGTGTATAAAACAGACAGTCTTTGCAGGAGATGAGGAGAAGCAAGTAGGTGGAAGTTAGATCCTGAATTACCTTTAGGTCATGCCAAGTAGTTTTTATTTTATTCCGTGTAGATAATAGTCATTGCAGAATTTTGGACTGACATACATATGATATTATCAGGGGTTTTTTTGTTTGTTTTAGAGAGATTATTCTGGCAGCCATAAGTGAAATGGATTAGGGACATTGGGACCAGAGGCAAAGAGACCAGTTGGAAGATCACTGGGGTATTTGAGGAGAAGATTGATAAACGCTTGAACCGGCACAGTGGCAATGCAGATGGAGGGAAATGACCACAATAAAATCATCAGGACTTGTTGGTTGACATGATATGACAGGAAGTAAGGGACACGAATAAGCCAAGGTTGACCCCCTGGATTCTAACTAAGGCAGCTGGGTGAATGACAGTGCCATTCACTGAGATAGTGACTTCTGGCATAAACACCTAATAGGTCAGGCTGATTTACACCTGCACCATTCCCTTGGGAGAAGATTTAGATGGTTTTTGGTAGAAGAACAGAGAAAGCCAGATCCCTCTCTTTGAGACCAGAATGTTGGTTCCTGGCTACACCACAGTCAAAGGAAGTTTCTGAGGATCAAGTGCTTAGAAAAAAATAGAGGAGGATAAGAACCCCAGTTTTTGCTACTGGTTTTAGCTGTGGATTAATTAAGAAATCTCAGGTCCAGATCAGGCTGGGTTTTTCTCTTTCTCTGTGCTCTGGTGTGTTTACCACTCAGATTGCAGCTTACGCGTACTTACAACGTGAAATGTGTTGTGTTTCTGCACTTGTGCAAGGTAGTAGTGCTAGGCTGCTGGGAGGTCTGGGTGGGGGGGGGATGGGGTGAGATCAAGTCTCAGGCTTTAAGAGGCCCCCTGGGACTAATTGAAAAGCTTGCTCTTTTGAAATGGTCTGGGTTGGTAATTAACAACGTATCAAGAATACCTTGGTGTCAAATAAAGGGGATTTGTAGGCACAATGCTGTTGGTAGCTGATCCCAATTATTCAAGGAAGCTGTTAAATCTGTGAGCATTAGCATTCTGCCTGGTAACGAGATCTAGTACTTAGCACCACCCAGACACACTGATTCTTTACTGTTTTGGAACATTTTCCTCTCCTGGCTTTCTCCTCCCTGCTTCCATAGTGTCCTTGAAATCAATGAATGGTAATTTAGTGTATCTAGTGTATCACTAGCAAATGTCTGAATAAGAGAGGTTTAGTTTCCGCTGTGCCTTCTGTTAGAAGAAAAACGTGTATTGCATAAATTTAATTGGTTACATTAATATGAGAGCTTTTTCTGCAAAGAGATGGATCCGTTTCTGAACAATCTGCAGAGAGAGTTTTGAGTATATGGCAGTGCTTCTAATTAGCTGTTGCTCTAATACAATCAGACTGAGACGGAAGCTACTCATTTAGAATAGTGGTTGATGACAACATTGGCTTGAACAAAGTGACCACTATCGAATGGCTACTCTCTCTCTCTCTCTGTGGGCCGCAGGTTGCTAGGGCTCAGGCTGTCGCTGTTTTCCCTGCCGAAAAGGGGCGGGGTCAGTTGGTGTGTTAGGGGAAAAAATACATACATGTTGCCTGCCTCGCCACAGACGTAATAACCCGTGGAAAGAAATGCTGTTGAGCAGGAGAAAGGCGAAAAGATAGGTTGGGGTTTTGGGGGGTGGGGTGGGGGCGAAGGTGGGTTTTTTTCCCCCCAATGTTGCGACGCATTAACCCTGCTGCTATTGGGACGTTCTCCGCTCAGCCTATTGGCTGAGCCCAGGAGCCGCTGTCTGCCAATCGGGTGGTAAAAGGCAGACAAATCTACCCCGCCACCAGCAAAAACGGCGCGTAACCCTTGCGGCGCCGGCCGAACCGCGCCAGAGCTGGCGCCCGGAAAGGGAGATAGGTGTCTCCAGCTGCTGTGGCCGTTTGGGGCGGGTCGGCTTCTTCCGCTTCTCCGGACCAAGTAGAGAATTAGCGGGCGGCAGCAATGCTCTGCAAGGTGAGAGGCTGGGTAGAAATCTGGTGGGGGGCTACCCTTTTGTTCATCTTTTGCCACCTGGATTACGTTTGTGGGCAGATCCGCTACCCGGTCCCAGAGGAGTCACAGGAAGGGACTTTTGTAGGGAATGTCGCCCAAGATTTCCTGCTGGATACAGACAGTCTGTCAGCTCGCAGACTGCAGGTCGCTGGAGAGGTGAACCAAAGACACTTCCGTGTGGATTTGGACAGCGGAGCCCTGCTCATCAAGAATCCAATCGATCGAGAGGCACTGTGTGGGCTCAGTGCCAGCTGCATCGTGCCCCTGGAGTTTGTAACCGAAGGGCCCTTGGAAATGTACCGAGCAGAGGTAGAGATTGTAGATGTGAATGATCACGCCCCCCGATTTCCGCGGCAGCAGCTGGACTTGGAAATTGGAGAGGCAGCTCCTCCAGGACAGCGTTTCCCTTTGGAAAAGGCTCAGGATGCAGATGTGGGGAGCAATTCCATTAGCAGCTATAGACTGAGCTCCAACGAACACTTTGCCCTGGATGTGAAGAAGCGCAGCGACGGCAGCCTGGTCCCAGAGCTGCTCCTGGAGAAGCCTTTGGATCGGGAGAAGCAATCGGACTACCGCCTGGTGCTGACTGCTGTGGATGGAGGGAACCCCCCGAGATCTGGCACCGCAGAGCTCCGGGTATCGGTGCTGGACGTAAACGACAACGCCCCAGCCTTCCAGCAATCCAGCTATAGGATTAGCGTCTTGGAGAACGCTCCAGCCGGAATGGTGCTCATCCAGCTCAATGCCTCTGACCCAGACCTGGGTCCCAGTGGTAACGTCACCTTTTCTTTCAGTGGTCACACCCCTGATCGTGTAAGAAACCTCTTTAGCCTGCATCCCACTACTGGAAAGCTTACCCTTCTGGGGCCCCTAGACTTTGAGAGCGAGAATTACTATGAATTTGATGTGCGGGCTCGTGATGGGGGTTCTCCAGCTATGGAGCAACATTGTAGCCTTCGAGTGGATCTCCTGGATGTAAATGACAACGCCCCCTACATCACAGTGACCTCAGAGCTTGGAACCCTCCCCGAGAGTGCAGAACCTGGCACCGTGGTGGCACTCATCAGTGTGCAGGACCCGGACTCGGGGTCAAATGGAGATGTGAGCCTCCGTATTCCTGACCACTTGCCCTTTGCCCTCAAATCCGCCTTCAGGAACCAGTTCTCACTGGTGACTGCTGGACCCTTGGATCGAGAGGCTAAATCTAGCTATGACATCATGGTCACTGCTTCTGATGCTGGGAACCCGCCTCTGAATACCCACAGAACTATTTTCCTCAATATTTCAGATGTGAATGATAACCCACCCTCTTTCTTTCAGAGGTCACATGAGGTGTTTGTTCCTGAAAACAATCGTCCAGGGGACCTGCTCTGCTCCCTTGCAGCCTCTGACCCAGACTCTGGCCTGAATGCACTTATCTCCTACTCTCTCCTAGAGCCCAGAAATCGAGATGTGTCTGCTTCCTCCTTCATCTCTCTGAACCCCCAGACAGGAGCTGTTCATGCTACTCGCTCCTTTGACTATGAGCAAACACAGACACTGCAGTTTGAGGTGCAGGCCCGGGACCGGGGCAACCCACCCCTTAGCAGCACTGTGACAGTTCGTCTATTCGTGCTGGACCTCAATGACAATGCCCCAGCTGTGCTCCGCCCTCGGGCCCGGCCTGGTTCCTTATGTCCCCAAGCACTGCCCCCATCAGTTGGTGCCGGCCACCTAGTCACAAAAGTGACTGCTGTGGACTTGGATTCAGGTTACAATGCTTGGGTTTCCTACCAGCTCCTGGAAGCCCCAGATCCCAGCCTTTTTGCAGTCTCTCGATATGCTGGGGAGGTTCGGACAGCTGTTCCCATCCCAGCTGATCTCCCACCACAGAAGCTGGTCATTGTGGTAAAGGATAGTGGTAGCCCACCACTCTCTACCTCTGTTACTCTCTTAGTGTCCTTAGAGGAAGACACTCATCCAATTGTCCCAGATCTTCGAGAATCTTCAGCTCCAAGGGAAGGAGAATCCCGTCTAACTCTCTACTTGGCTGTGTCCCTAGTGGCAATTTGCTTTGTCTCTTTTGGCTCATTCGTGGCACTACTCTCTAAGTGTCTGCGTGGGGCTGCCTGTGGAGTGACCTGCTTTCCTGCTGGCACCTGTGCCTGTCTCACCAGATCTCGAAGGAGGGAGGGGCTTCCTCCTTCCAATGGGATCCTCCGAATCCAGCTAGGGTCAGATGATCCTATCAAGTTTGTTGATGTGGGAGGTCACTCACATGGCTGTACACCCTTGGCTTCTGCACCCACTCGGAGTGATAGCTTCATGATGGTGAAGTCACCCAGTGCACCTATGGCAGGGGAGCCTGTTCGCCCAAGCTGCCCACCCTCTGATCTTCTCTATGGGCTAGAGGTGAGACCTTTGCAGGCTCAGCCAATGCTTGAGGGTCGCTCTGATCCATGCATGTGGCTGGGCCATGTCCCAGAGAGTAGCGGCCTCTCTGTAAGAGCCCATAGTGATGTCACCATTTTTGTGAGTGGTAACTGTATAATAGATTCTGTGCTTTAAAACTGTTTTGTGAATTTACCAGGGAGTTGTAACAGATTAGCACTTGGGAGTGGGTTGTGCCCATACTTGAGCATGAGAAATGGAATTGTAATTGGTGATGAAGAGCCAGGCTGTTGTGGCGGTGTGCTGACAGAATGTGGGAGCATAGAAGGCTACAGCTCACAAGGGTAGAGTGTGCCAGGCAATCCATCACCTGAACCCAGGTGGCTGCTGTCTCTACTCTTCCTGAATGAGAGGGTCTCAGGGGGTGAGGTTCTAGAGTACCTCAACTCTAAGCTACTATTTCCCAGTGGGTTGACGGGGACTAAAATCTTTGTCTCACAATGTCTAGTACTCACTAAACCACTGTGAAGGGAACTCTCTATTTGAAACATAGCAGAGAGCAAGGAGAGGAGATAGCCAAGGCAGTAGAGAGGCACAAATCAAGGTAGTAGCAGAGAGCTTTTGGTCCACGTCTTTAGGACTCCAATCAAGTCTCTACTGGGATTTGAACTGGATGCAGTAAATTGGAAGCAGGGGGAATTGCCTCTTTTGAAAAAAGTAGTAAGTAAAATCACTTAACGTCAGAAAACTGGTTTATAGTTGAGGAATTCATATAGATAGCCACTCTGGGAGTCTTTGAGTTCTCCTGAATTTGGTGAAACCATAAAGCCTAGAGGCCATCCATGCCTGGCCTCTGGCCACCCTCCTAGGTGACCTAGTTCAGCCCCCTCAAATATTCCCCTACCCGCAAGCTGTGATGCTCCTTCCACGTTGTGAGCCTGGGATCTTAGAAAAGCTAAGTTCTGTGGCCATAAGCTGACATTGTGATTTTCCTCAAAGTGTTGCTGAAGAGTCAGGGCAAGAATTTACAGGGTCCTAACTAATCTTTTCTCTCACTTTAGCAACATTCGGCAGGGTGGGGGAGGGAGGGGAAACTCATGGGCTTTTCCTCACCTAGAAGGACGAAATTTTGTTGCTTCAAGCAAAGTGGTAGAAGCCTTCTGAAGTCATGCAGGAAGTTGCTGGGACGGAACGCTGAGGAGTTTTGTACCACTTTGTCTTCCCCGTTGAGCACCATCTGAGCTGTCAAACTTTGCTGCCAAGGGGGGTGAATCAACCTGCAGCATGAAATAAGTGGGGAGGTAGGAGGCTTCTGTGACACAGATTTGTTGTGCGTGTTCCCAAGGTTTCCAGGACTGAGGAGACTTCATAATTGGTTGAGAGCAGACAGACTTTTTGGCCAATCAGACTCAGAGCTGAAGTGGGAGATCTGCTCTTCCTGCCCGCCTCTCCTCCTCCAGCTCCCCAGCTCCACTCAAATTCAGTTCCCTCCCCCTCTGCCCACCCCCGCTATTGGTGACTAAGAAGAACTGCTGTAGGCAGGCAAACCTCCGAGCAGTTTTTAAGAGGCTAGAAGGAGACATAAGACTTTTCAGCTGCAGCATTACAAGCCCTGGGTCTACCTTGGAGACAGGACAGCACAGAGTTACTCTCCAGGAAGGGACTTCTGGGTCATGGGGCCCAAGACACCCCCACAGCTCGCTGGGAAATGGCAAGTGCTGTGCATGTTGTCCTTGTGCTGCTGGGGCTGGGTGTCTGGGCAGCTTCGTTACTCAGTGGTGGAGGAGTCTGAGCCGGGGACGCTGGTGGGGAACGTTGCTCAGGATCTGGGCTTAAAGGTGACAGATCTGTTGAGCCGCCGGCTCAGGCTGGGCTCTGAGGAGAATGGGCGCTATTTTTCCCTCAGCTTGATGAGTGGTGCTCTGGCAGTGAATCAAAAGATTGACCGAGAGAGCCTGTGTGGAGCCAGCACCAGCTGCCTGCTGCCGGTTCAGGTGGTGACTGAACACCCTCTGGAGTTAATCAGGGTAGAGGTAGAGATCTTGGATCTCAACGACAACTCTCCTAGCTTTGCCACCCCTGAGCGAGAGATGCGCATCTCAGAATCAGCGGCAGCTGGGGCACGATTTCCACTGGACAGCGCCCAGGACCCTGATGTGGGCACCAATGCTGTGAGCTTTTACACTCTCAGCCCCAACAGCCACTTCTCTCTGAATGTGAAGACCCTAAAAGATGGGAAGCTGTTCCCAGAGCTGGTGCTAGAGCAGCAGTTGGATCGTGAAGCCCAGGCAAGACATCAGCTGGTGCTCACTGCTGTGGATGGGGGTACCCCAGCCCACTCAGGGACCACCCTAATCTCTGTCATCGTGCTGGACGTCAATGATAATGCTCCAACCTTCCAGTCCTCAGTTCTACGTGTGGGACTCCCAGAGAATACGCCTATGGGTACACTGCTGCTTCGCCTCAATGCCACTGATCCAGATGAGGGCACAAATGGCCAACTAGACTATTCTTTTGGAGACCATACATCTGAGGCCGTGCGGAATCTCTTTGGCCTAGACCCTAGCAGTGGAGCAATCCATGTGTTGGGTCCCATAGACTTTGAGGAGTCAAGTTTCTATGAAATTCATGCAAGAGCCCGTGACCAGGGACAGCCAGCCATGGAAGGCCACTGTGTGATTCAAGTGGATGTGGGGGATGCCAATGACAATGCCCCAGAGGTGCTACTGGCCTCTTTGGTCAACCCTGTCCTGGAGAGCACGCCAGTGGGCACAGTGGTGGGATTGTTTAATGTGCGGGACCGAGACTCGGGTAGAAATGGTGAAGTGAGCCTTGCCATCTCTCCAGACCTGCCATTTCAGATTAAGCCTTCTGAGAACCACTACTCGCTGCTAACCAGCCAGCCCTTGGACCGGGAGGTCACATCCCACTATATCATCGAGCTGCTGGCTAGCGATGCTGGCTCACCTCCCCTGCACAAACATCTCACTATCAGGCTCAACATTTCAGATGTTAATGACAATGCACCCCAATTCCTCCAGCAACTCTACACTGCTTACATTCCAGAAAACCGGCCTCCAGGCTCCCTTCTCTGCAACGTGGCTGCCTCAGATGCAGACACTGGGGATAATGCCCGGCTCACCTACTCCATTGTAGGAAGTCAGGTTCAGGGAGCCCCAGCCTCCTCCTTTGTATATGTCAACCCTGAGGATGGAAGGGTCTTCGCCCAGCGTACCTTTGACTACGAATTGCTGCAGATGCTGCAGATTGTGGTGGGGGTTCGAGACTCTGGCTCTCCCCCATTGCATGCCAACACATCTCTGCATGTGTTTGTCCTAGACCAGAATGATAATGCCCCAGCTGTGTTGCACCCACGGCCAGGCCGGGAACATTCGGCCCCCCAGCGTCTCCCTCGCTCTGCTCCTCCTGGCTCCTTGGTCACCAAGGTGACAGCTGTGGATGCTGATGCAGGCCACAATGCATGGCTCTCCTATTCACTGTTGCCACAGTCCACAGCCCCTGGACTGTTTCTCGTGTCTACCCATACTGGTGAGGTGCGCACAGCCCGGGCTTTACTGGAGGATGACTCTGACACCCAGCAGGTGGTGGTCCTGGTGAGAGACAACGGTGACCCTTCACTCTCCTCTACAGCCACAGTACTGCTGGTTCTGGAGGACGAGAACCCTGAGGAAATGCCCAAATCCAGTGACTTCCTCACACACCCTCCTGAGCGTTCAGACCTTACCCTTTACCTCATTGTGGCTCTAGCAACTGTCAGTCTCTTATCTTTAGTCACCTTCACCTTTATGTCAGCTAAGTGCCTTCAGGGGCATGCAGATGGGGACGGGGGTGGGGGCCAGTGCTGCAGACGAGAGGGCTCTCCCTCCCCGGACTTCTATAAGCAGTCCAGCCCCAACCTGCAAGTGAGCTCGGACGGCACGCTCAAGTATATGGAGGTGACGCTGCGGCCCACAGACTCCCACAGCCATTGCTACAGGACGTGCTTTTCACCGGCCTCCGACGGCAGTGACTTCACTTTTCTAAGGCCCCTTAGCGTTCAGCAGCCCTCAGCTCTGGCACTGGAGCCTGACGCCTTCAGGTCCCGCTCTAATACGCTGCGGGATCCGAGCCAGGTGAGGGGCTCGGTGCCGCCCCGGGCGACCCCTGGGGGCGGCATTGGAGAAGCCACCGGTCCTCCTAAGGGACTCTGAACTTGCATCCACTCCTCTCGGCTGGCTCAGTCGCTGGCTGCGCTCGCTCGGGACCATTGGACTGATTGCGCGGAACCAGAGGAGTGGCCGAGGCGGGATGGGACTCCGAGCACTGGGAGGTGGTAGCACTGGGAGGCGGTAGCGATTGTGGGCGAGAGGAGGTGGGACCGACCCCCGCCTCCACACTCAGCAAAGGACGGGGTGCCGCCGAGCTTCCAGTGAATGTCTGGCAATTTCCGCGGCTGTTGGGGGTCCCGGGTGGAGGCAGTCACAGAGCCACCCCTGCAGCCAGCCTCCTCCGCGCTGGCTCCTGCACGTTCCGCCGGTCTTTAGGTTTCCTCTTTGGTTTCTCCCCACTCCTCAATGTGTAACGTCGCTGTTATCCTCCTCTATCCTGCCTACCCCGCACTGCCCAACCGCATCTGTCGACAGGACTTAGGTGCGCGCTCAGGGCTCAAGCGAGTCCTCCCTGCAGGCCACGCCCATGGGCTACACCCGGTGCAGGGCTTGCTATGCATCAGCAACACAAGTGCGCCCACATGCACACACCCCGTGCACTTGGGCTCACGCGTACACCAGCTTTCACTGCCACTCGCTCGCTGCCAGGTTCACACGGACTGTCCTCGGCCCACTCACAACCCTCCTCCGCCGGCCTCAGAGGTACTCACGGCTGACTGTGCGCGCCCTGGCGAGGGTCCCAGGTCGCTGCCGCCCAGGACCAGGTTAGGACCTCGAAGCCTCCTCCCATCCGCATCCTGAGCTGGGGGTCGGCCTGGGCACTGCCCAGGCGGCGCGGAGAGCGCTGGAGCGACTCTTGGCGCTCTAGGGACGGGTGGGTCTCTGTGACCCATGGGCCGGCTGTCCCTCCCGGCCCCAGAGCTCTGTGCAGAGGGCGGAGGCCCCTCAGTCCAGAATCCTCGGGCTGGTTGAGAGGCCCCGTGGCCCGAGGTGTGGCGGACCTTGGCCTTGAGCCAGTGAGCGGGTCTCTGTAGAACAACAGGCCTGGGACTCCAGTGGCACCAGCGGCCCCTTCCTCCCGGGGAGGTGGGATCCTGGAGCACCTGGGCTCTGGGCGCTCAGAGAAAGGCTTTTGGCTCCGTCGTGACCACATTGTGCCCAGTGATGTAGGGTCAGGGCTTTGGAGGTTACCAAAGTATCTGAGACTCCGGCAAGTCCTTTCTCCTGTGGCAGACGGAAAGCCACGGCCCCTACCAGATGCCAGGGTGTGGAGAAACTATAACAGTAAAAAACACAAGTGTCGACGACCCCAGGAGCATTTATTCAAAATATATCTATGCCTGGCTCTACCCCTACTGAATCAGAATTAATATTTGAAACACTCCCAGGTGATTTTGGTAGCTGATTGAGAGAGCCTTACTGTACACCTGTGAGAACCGCATCGTCTCATTTGCTCTTCCCACCACTGTTGTTGGATAGGTACTAACATCTCCATCTTATAACAGTTTTACAGAGGTCAAGTGGCTTGCTGAATTTCACAGAGCAAGTGATAGAGAGTCAGTCTAACCCTGGTCTGTGTAACTCTAGAATTTGTGCTTTTAATCACTTAGCACTTGGAACTTGCAAAGCTTGAGGACAGGAGAGAGGGTTTGCCTGTGCTGGCATGGGACAGGAGCGGGATCTTTTCCTTTTAGGACCCGACATGAGAAAAGTCTTCTTGGGCTCCTCCTCCCTGAGCAGTCCTCACTGAACAAACTTGGACCTGTTGTCCTTATGTGGGTTGAGTTTGGTCTGACTCCCTTTCCTCCAATCATGCTACCTGCATCTCCATGTAGATTCTCCTGTGTCTGAGAATACAGGGGCTGCGGGCTGGACATCCTGGAGCCCTTCTTCATGGCAGCCCCCAGAATTGTGCTAGTGCCCCTGAGGCACCTGGGATGCTAGATTTCTGGGTTCTGCTCACATCACTGCCCTCTGTGAGCCTTAGGATGAGTCACTGGCAGTCCTGGGTCTTCCTTCTCCCCAGTGTCATCTGACATGCTCACACTTTTTGCTAGCGGGAGCAAGTGTGAGTATTAACTGCCAACACACCCTGGAAGCAGTGAGGAGATGCTCTAGGACTGCTCCATGAGCTGTGTGTGTGACGTGACAACATACCCCCACGAGGGACTAGAGAGTAAAGTGGCTGGCCAGAGCCTCACACCTTCAGCCAGGTGGGAAATGGCTACAGATCAGCCCCGTGGGAGCCCTGGCAACTTAGCTGGCTCTGCTTAGAGGCTGTGGGAGCTTGAGCCCTCCCGCCTCCATCCCGACCGACCGTTTTCTGTCTCAGACAGAGCAGCCTTGTTCTCTCCTCCTTAGTTACAGACCATTGTCTGGCATGGAGTTCTGGGGGTGAGAAGTGTCCTGAGACTTGGATGCCCTGCAAAGGGCCAGTCTGGCATGACTCCTAAATTAATAATGTATTTAGCTGTGGGAAGAGATCCTTGAGAGCCAAGGGCCTGAGGGAGGTGTCCCTCTGAATGTATCATCACTGCACAACCTGGCATGAAAGGGGTTACCCGGAGCAGCAGCCATCTTGCTGCAGAGGATGCTTTGTTCCCAGCTGAGGAGTTGAATAAATCCATTCCAGGGATGGTGGAATTCTCATTTAAAAGCCTCCTCTGCCACTTTTGGGGGCCTTCCCTGCACCTGTTTTCCTGGTTCCACAGAAGACACCTTCAGCCCTTGAATTTTGGCTGAGAAGTTCTGTCTCTAGAAGCAGGGAGGAAGGGGTCGCTTCTTTAGCAAAGGAATCTGGGCTTGCTCACTGTGGTCGAATGACATCTCTTTGTTTGTGGTACCTCAGACCTCTGAGATCTGAGGTACATTTTGTCTCTGGAGATGAGTCTACCCCTCCCCCATCTTACCCACTTTCTTCTCTGTGCCCACTCCCTTCCTTCTCTCCCGGCCCATCTCCAGGGACTCCAGGTGACATTCTGACTTCTCACGGGGACTCAGCCCTTCTCCCTCTGTTTTCTCCACAGCAAGCCCCGCCCAACACGGACTGGCGTTTCTCTCAGGCCCAGAGACCCGGCACCAGCGGGTAGGTGACTGATTCTCCATCCCACCCTCTTCTCTGCGGCATTTTCTCAGTGATGACGTGGGAGGAGATGGGGGGAGGGCTCAGCATTTGCTGCAAATGGCTTCTTCCCTCAGTTCGAGATTTCAGGGGGGTCTTGATGTATTGGGGGCTGGCACACGGACCCCAGCAGGAAGAGGTGTGTACGGTGGCTATTCCGAAAGCTCTATCCACATGTTCATACCCCCTCCCTCCACCCCACCACCCGCACCTTTTCCTGTCTCCCAAGGGCTCTCTGGGACCAAAGGATGGTCTTAAGCTGGTCTCTGGGTGGAGAAGAGGCTTTTTATACCCATCTACTTCCTAGTCCCCTTTCTCCGAGTTGAGCTGGCCTCCATCCTAACCTGGGGTTCAGGCAGAGAAACAGAGGAATGGGAGAAGGCTGTCAGCAGTCAGAGCCTTGCCAGAGCTTGCCAGGAAGAGCCAGGGGGTGGGGGAGGGGAGCTCCTGCAGCTGTGGGGAAAGTGGAGGCAGCACAGCTGGGGATGGGACTGAGGAGGGAGAGCCGCCCTGGGATCGTGAGGGACAGGTCTTCCCGGTCCTCCGCCCTCTGCCCCCCGCCCGTCCTGCCCTTTCTCGAGTCTGTATCTCTGCCACTCTCTCTCATCTCTATCTCAGTCTCTATCTCAGTTTGCAGTCTCTGCCTCTCCGTCTCTGTCTCAGTTTCTGTCTTTATTGCTGCATCTCAGTCCCTACCATTGTGTCTACTTGATCTGCGCCTGCCATGGCGTAGGCACTCAATAAATGTGCAATGAATGAATAAATGTGATTCTTCCTTAGACTCAGTCTCTTTCTCCTTTTCTGTCCCTGCCTCCCTGTCCTTGTCCTGGACTTCTTTTCTGTTTCTCCTTCTGTCACCATTTCCTAGTGCCCTTCCGTCCTTCTGTCTCCAGCCTCTGTGTATCTATGTCTGTTGTCTGTCTTGTTCTGCCTCTCTCAGTCTTTTTCTCTGTTATTCTTTCTTTATCTCTCTGTCTTTCATTTATTCTGCCTCTTTCTCTGAGCCTGTGTCTCCGTCTCTCATTCTTTGTACTTGTGGGCAAGCCAGCACACACAGGCGGGAGAGGGGGCGGGTGCACTCTCTTCCTCCCCGGGCTGCACACACAGAGCCTTTGGAGCCTTTGATCGCTGCCCTGCACCACACACCCTCCCATCCAGACAACCCCAGCTGCTCATTCCAATCTGGTATGAATTCCTGCTGAGACAGGAACCCCCTGCGGGTGGAGGAGGGGGGAACTTGCAGCGGAAAGACCTTCCGTTGGTCTGAGGGGAGTGGGCTGGGCTCTGGGCCAGGCCTCCCTGCTAGAAGTCAGGAGCCTGGAGGAGTCCAGGAGCCCAGGGAGAGATGCAGGAGTTTGGGCCACCTTCCCGTGCCTCCTCGATGGTCAGCCACTTGCTGCCCACGTTTGCCAAGATGCTGTAGATGCTGAGCTTCTGGCCTTTCTCTCTCCTCCTTCCCCCAACAGCCAAACCCTGCTGCCTAGGAGATCTTGATGTGTGGCAGGGATTCCAGCTCCTGGGCATGCATAGTCCTGTCACAGGCTTTAGGAACTCTAAGCACTTCCTAGAAGGCCCCTAAAAAAGCAGCAAACCAGAAGGCTTGCCCTTTCTGCCCCTCTTTTTTTTCTTTCTTTTTTTTTTTCTTTTGTTAAAGAGATAGGGACAGGTTCTCACTCTGGGGTGCAGTGGCTTAATCACAGCTCACTGCCGCCTCAAACACCTGGGCTCAAGCCATCCTCCAGCCTCAGCCTCCTGAGTAGCTAGGACTGCAGGTGTGGGCCACCATGTCCAGCTAAGTTTTTTATTTTTGTAGAGATGGGGTCTGGGCCTAAGTGATCCTCCTGCCTTGGCCTTCCAAATTGCTAGAATTACTGGTGTGAGCCACCTGGCTGGCTTTGCCCCTTCTTTAATCCCAGCTATCTCCCTTCTCCCTGCTGGCCTTGCCAGCCTTCCCATAGGTTATTCATTAAATCATTCACGTACTCATTCATTTAACAAATCTTTATTGAGCATCTACTATGAGCCAGGCCCTGTGCTAAACACTGGTCCAGAAGCGTGAATAAGCAGACACGATCCCTGAACTCATAGGTGTCACATTTACACACACAAATCACACTAAAAAGAAAAAAATCTTGTTACAAATCATAGTAAATTCTGAGAAGAAGAGAGCAATGTGAGTGTAGTGGGGAGGGAAATCAGGGTGGTTTCTAAAAGGAGGTGACATTTAAGCTGAGGCTATGAGAAGTACTAGACAATTTGTATTCCCTCTGCCCACCCAGACCCCAGGCCATATGCTGGCCCCGAAGCATAATTCACTGCAGAATCCACTGTTGAACCTGGAAGCCCTACCAGTTGCCTCTCATGCTCTTTGAAGCGAGCACCTTGCCCCTGCCTCAAGTCCTTTCTCATCAAACGAGAGGCTCAGTGGCCCGCAATATATGTGCGAGCTCTTGGAGAGATGGGGGAAAAGCCTCAGGATCTCTCTCTCTCTCTCTCTGCTTCCTTAGTTAACTTGTGAGGGATGGGACCAATATTTCTGATTCAGCAGCTCTAAAGTGGCCAGGATGAAACAGGCGTCAGGGACCAGTCCAGCAACTTCAACCTCCCTTCTTCATTCACTCAGCAAATGGTTAGTAAGCACCTTCTGCAGGCCAGGCAGTGTTGTAGGTATGGGAGACATAAAACAGATACAGTCCCTGCCCTCGAGGAGTTTACAGAGTGTTGAGGGAAACAAGTATTAACCAAATAATTACAAAAACAAATGTGAGATTGCAGCTATCATAAGTGCTACGAAGAGCAGCATTACCTGCCAGTAAGAGCATATAAGAGGGATTTGATCTAATCGGGGAACAGGAGGACACGCAGGAGGAAATGAGGTTGTGCTGAGATCTGAAGGAGGAATACAAATTTACTAGCTGAGGAGAAGGAAGAGTATCCCAGAGGGAGGGAGGAGCATATGCAAAAGCCCCGTGGTGAGGCTTCCCAGGATCAGCGGAATGATGGAGTTTTCACTTTGCTGCCATTTGATGAGTAAACTGGAGAGAGGAGATGAAGAGGGGAGATTTCTCTTATTCAGTCTAACCCCACTTCCAGCCCTCCACTGCTTCTCTGCCCCACCTCCTCCCCACATCTTGCCCCCGCCCCCCAGCCTAATCTAGGCAGGCACTCCAGATTCACAGCAGGGGTGGTGTTGGGTTCTTCAGTAAACCTGGTTCAAGTTCAAGCCAGGGCTGGGTCACGCTGACTGGACAAAAGGGGGAAAGATTCGCTTTCTGAAGTCCCTGCCTGCCACGTGCTCCTCCTCCCCACCACTATCCCTTCTCAGGTCACCCTTTTGGCTTCTGATTCCAGTAGCTGTTGTCCTAAGCTCTGAGTCCAACAACCCATTTCTCCTTCCCTAACCCAGCCTGCCCTGCAGCTGTTCTCAGCCTCTGCATGGAGGAAAGAGTCTCCATTTGGCTTCCCCTGGTCCCCAGCCTGTTCTCCTTTGATGGCTCCACACAGCCATTCCCCGACTCTGGACCCCCTTCCGTTCCTCCTCCTCTGGAAGACACTATCCCTGCTCTCTCTCGGTTCGGGCAGTCATTCAACAAATAGCCACTTCATTATTTTTCTGCTTATAAAATAATACATGCTCATTATAGAAACATGAGAAATAGGCCAGGCGCAGTGGTTCACGCCTGTAATCCTAGCACTCTGGGAGGCCAAGGTGGGAGGATCACTTGAGGCCAGGAGTTAGGGACAAGCCTGAGCAACCTAGCAGGACCCCCACTCTACAAAAACTTTTTAAAAATTAGCCAAGTGTGGTGACACGAGCCTGTAGTCCTAGCTGTGCTGGAGGCTGACATGGGAGAATCTCTTGACCTGAGGAGTTTGAGGTTGCAACGAGCTATGATGACACCACTGCACTCTGGCCCAAGCGACAGAGTAAGACCCTGTAAAAAAAATAAGAAAGAAATAGAAAACAATTTTTAAAGAAAAACCACCTATCATTTTATAACCTAGGGACTACCACCAACTTGTTATCTAATATGAGAAATTTCCAATACATACAAGAGTAGAGGGAAGGATATAATGAACCGGCATGATCCCACTACCTGCCTTCACCTAACGCCCTAGCTTGCTTCACTTATATCCCCAGCCTCATGTCCCCCTTGGATTATTTTTAAGCAAATCTCAGACATCATATAATTTCATCTGGGTCTTCACTATCTTTAGCAGAGGAGGCTTTTATAAGGTCCACATTTTGTCTTTGGTTGAATGTCTCTTATGTCTCCTAAGCTCTTTTGATGTAAAACTTTCCCCTCCATCTTTCATATTCACAACTTATTCATTCACTCACTAACATTTTCATGTGTATCTTTCTAAACTTTTTTCTTTGTGTAGTCAAACAACGTGCACAGGCTTCTTTTTAAAAAAATCTGATTTACCTAAATCGATTATTCACAAACTTGTTCACACTTTTATGTGACACTTTATAAACACATCGAGAATTTTTATTCCCAGTCAACTGGTATATTTCTTACCAGTTTTATTAATAGTAATTGAGGTCACACTGTCCATCAGTATTGTAGCCTGTTATTTTCCTCTTTGCAATGTATCACAAGAATTTCCCCATGTTGTTAAAAATTCTTCAGAAATCTTTTAATTGGTGCATTATAGCCCCTCACATGAACATATATATACATATTTTTTAAAATGCTAATAGGCTTTTACTACATTTTTAAAAATGCACATGCATTTACATTTTAACATAATTAAATCCAGGCTGTTGTCAGGGTGACTTTCCCAGATTTCTGACTTTTTTTAAACATGATGCAGGGAATATTTTATTATAGCCCAGCCTATGGGATATTCCTTCATACACACACACACCAGTGTACCAGGTTACCAGCTCCACAGGGCAAGTATCTATCATCCCTTAAATCCCAGGGCCTGTCATAGGCACTGGCACATAGTGGGTGCTTGGAAAATGCTCAACTAAATGTAGTCCGTCTCCTCCATTTTTAACTTTTCACTATTCCCCAAACCCTGGAAGAGTCCCCTCTAGGGGCCACTGCTGAAGCCCGGTATGTTGTTATGTATAAGATCGTAGACTCTGCAGACATATTAGCCCTATTTTCAGGTTGCAGCTGTTGGTTACCAGCTGTGTGACTTTGGGAAAGTCTCTTGACCTCTCTGAGCCCTGATTTCATGTGCCGGAAATAGAGATAATCATAACACTTATTTGCAGGGTGGTTCTGAGAAGGAAATAGACAATAAATGTATTACCCAGTCAGCCCAGTTCCGGAGAATAGGGAACCCTCAGTAAGTGGTTAAGAAAGAAGTCTTTCCTCCTTCACTCACCTCTTACCCAGCTTCGAAGAGCTGGCAGCCTGCCACCTATTGGCCTCTGGCCTTCAACCATTTCCCAGACTTCCCAGGACTCTTCCGTTTGTCTTTTTCTTGTTTTTTTTTGTTTTGTTTTGTTTTTGTTTTTGAGACAGTCTTGCTCTGTCACCCTGGCTACAGTGAGTGGTGTCACCACAGCTCACTGCAACCTCACACTCCTGGGCTCAAGCAATCCTCCTGCCTCAGCCTCCTGAGTAGCTGGGACTACAGGTGTGTGCCATGATGCCTGTCTAATTTTTCTATTTTCGGTAGAGATGGGGTCTCGCTCTTGCTCAGGCTGGTCTCCAACTCCTGACCTCAAGCAGTCCTCCCACCTTAGCTTCCCAGAGTGCTAAGAATACAGGCGTGAGCCCCCTCAAGCGGCCAGGACTCCTGCTTAATGTTCAGCCCGTCACGGTTTCAGGCCTACCCTTCCAACTCACCATCATTCCCTCAACACCGCCGCCCGCCTTCACAGGGCACCCTCCCGACCTGTGGCGTCTGACCCTGTGGTCTCCCCCAAAACTCTACAGCTCTCCTCCCTGCTGCCCCACCCCCTCTTTCTGCTCTCGCCACTTCATCCCCATTGGGCCCCTTTACCTGGGCCTGAGACCACCTGCCCCTGCCAAGGAGAGAGCTCAGTGAGGCTGGAGGTCAGGACTCCTGGATTTCCATGGAGACAGAGACGGCTGAGGCCCCATCCCTGGGCTCCTGTTCTCCCAGAGGAAGCCCAGCCTCAGCCCTTTCACAGAGGGAAGAGCAATCTTTAAATACTTACATTCGATCACAACAACCCCCTTTTTAAACACTTCAGAAGCTTCCCAGAGCTCTTAGAATGAGACCAGAATCACCACCTCCCCTTGCGGCAGCCATAATGACTTTCTCTTCGTCCTTTGAACTCACAAAGTTCCCTCCAGCCTCAGAGGCTTGGGCTACTCCCTCTACTTGCAGAGCTCGCCCCCACAACAGTACACCTGTCCTAGGTAACTTAATTTCACACCTCACCTTTTTATTTTGAAATGTTTCAAACCTATGGAAAAGTTGAAAGAATAGTATGATAAACGTTTGAATACATACTCTTTACTGTTTCTTCATGGATTCGCCAATTGTTAATATTTTGCATGTTTTATCTTTGTCTCTCTCTCTCTACACATACACACATGCACACATATTTTTGAACCATTTGAAAGTGAGTTGTGCACATCATAACATTTGAAATATTTCCGTATATGTCTCGTAAGAACAATAACATTCTCCTATATAACTACAAGGAAATTATCACATTTGAGAAATTTAACATTAATACAATAATATACTAGCAGATTTTCATAAATATTCCCAATGTCTCATTTTGTCTGGGTGCGGTGGCTCACGCTTGTAATCCTAGCACTCTGGGAGGCCGAGGGGGGAGGATCGCTTGAGCTCAGGAGTTAGAGACCACCCTGCGCAAGCGTGAGACCGCCGTCTCTACTAAAAATAATAAAAATTAGCCGGGTGTGGTGTTGCACACCTGTAGTCCCAGCTACTCGGGAGGCTGAGGCAGGAGGATCACTGGAGCCCAGGAGTTTGAGGTTGCTGTGAGCTATGATGACGCCACTGCCCTCTAGCCAGGGTGATAGAGTGAGACTGTCTCAAATAAAAAAACAAAACAAAACAGATAACATGTCATTTTAACCTGTTTTGCTGTTGTTTTAATCCAGAATTCAATCAGAGAAGCATCAATTGCATTTGATTGCCATGTGTCTTTCCTCTCCTTTAATCTACAACAACCTCCCTACCTTTTGTGTGTGTGACATAAATATTTTCTAAAGAGTCCAGGCCAATTGTCTTTTTTTTTTTTTTTTTTTTTTTTGAGACAGAGTCTCACTCTGTTGCCCGGGCTAGAGTGAGTGCCTTGGCGTCAGCCTAGCTCACAGCAACCTCAAACTCCTGGGCTCAAGCAATCCTCCTGCCTCAGTCTCCCGAGTAGCTGGGACTACAGGCATGTGCCACCATGCCTGGCTAATTTTTTCTATATTTATATTTTTAGTTGTCCAGGTCATTTCTTTCTATTTTTTAGTAGAGACGGGGTCTCGCTCTTGCTCAGGCTGGTCTCGAACTCCTGACCTTGAGCGATCCACCCGCCTCGGCCTCCCAGAGTGCTAGGATTACAGGCGTGAGCCACCACGCCCAGCCAATTGTCTTTTAAATTGTGCCACAATTTGGATTTGCTGATTATTTTCTCCTGGTTAGAGTCA
>RJWJ010008766.1:0-52319 GCA_004363605.1 Indri indri
GACTACAGGCATGCGCCACCATGCCCGGCTAATTTTTTCTATATATATTTTTAGCTGTCCAATTAATTTCTTTCTATTTTTGGTAGAGACGAGGTCTCGCTCTTGCTCAGGCTGGTCACGAACTCCTGAGCTCAGGACGATCCGCCCGCCTCGGCCTCCCAGAGTGCTAGGATTACAGGCGTGAGCCACCGCGCCCGGCCCAAAATTATATTTTCTAACTGATTATTGTTTGTTTATAAAACAGTAGATTTTCTGCTGCTTTTGTTACCAGTCTTATTACTTAATCTTAGAGTTTTTATTAAATTTTTAGTTTATTTTATAAATAATATTTTTCCCTCTTCCTTTCCAATATTTATGACTCCTCTTACTCT
Organism: Indri indri; assembly: GCA_004363605.1. NCBI lineage: Eukaryota > Metazoa > Chordata > Mammalia > Primates > Indriidae > Indri > Indri indri. The sequence continues at coordinate 372 of RJWJ010008766.1, forward strand.
TGACTAATCAAAATGACTAGTACTCCAGAACAATGCTAAATAATAGTGGTAAGCCAGATGTGCTGGCATGTACCTCTAGTCCCAGATACTCGGGAGACTGAGGTGGGAGGATCGTTTGAGCCCAGGAGTTCAAGTCTAGCCCAGGCAACATACTGAGACTCTGTCTCTTAAAAAACAACAAAAAAGTAGAGGTAATAGCTGGCATCTTTGCCTTTTTGTGACTTCTTATATTTTATCACTTGTGTGTCTTCATAGTACAGCCATAGTACAGTGTCACTTAATGACAGGGATACATTCTGAGAAATAATGTCCTTAGGTGATTTCGTCATTGTGCAAACATCATACAGTGTACTTACACTAACCTAAATGGTATAGCCTATTGCTTGTAGGCTACAAACCTGTACAGTGTGTTACTGCACTGAATACTGTAGGCAGTTGTAACACAATGGGAAGTATTTGCATATCTAAACATAGAAAAGGTACAATAAAAACACAGTATAAAAGATTAAAAAAATGATACACCTTTATAGTGTGGGTCCATTATGATCTCCTGGGACCATGATTGTATATGTGGTCAGTTGTTGACCGAAATGTCTTTTTTTAAAATTAAAATGAATATTTATGGACTATAAACCTATGAAAAGCCATAACAGCATTATTTTTACATATTTTCCAATAAGTCAGATAACAGTGTAAGCTTTGAGTATAATAACAGAATTCATTTCTATAGCAGAATAACAAACAGAAATTATAAGAAAGAATGATACTGTTTTATGTCCATTCTGCTTTTAACTGTGCAACTACTTAAAAGCAAGAGGCAAGAAATAAAAATGTGTATATGGGTGTGGAAGAAAATTCATCTCATGATGCTGTTACCTTTGTATTTGATCCCACACGTAGAAAATAGTTTCTTCTTGTCAAGGAAGGAGTTTTCCAAAAAAAAAAGCTACTTACTGACAGCAAATTAAATGTAGAGGAAAAAAACATTTGGGGCTTCGCTGTGAAGATTTGTCTTCTGCAGACCTAGTCTAGGAATTAGGAAATAGTCTGCTTAACGAAGCATCGACAAGGAACTCAGGCTGTGTTTATAGAATAGGAGCTTCACTGTAATTGCAAAAACTCAGATCTCTAAAAGAAGAAAACGTTAGACTTAATAAGTTTAATGATTATAAAGTAGCTTTTCAAAGCCTGTTTGTAGTCTTGAGAATGTGAATTTTATTTAGTTTGGATCTTACAGGCTATATTTTGTAATTTGAAATTAAGAGACCAGAATGTCTTTTGTGATGCATGACTCTATAAACAAAGAAAACCTCCCCCGTTTGTGCCCTGAAAGAACGTGGGTTGATGAAAGTTGAGAGTGAGGAGAGGAAACATAAGATATTTACGTCCTGATTTCAGGTGTTAGAGGAGCCCAGAGGGACTTCTGCTCTATTAGCCATGTGGAGACCTAGACAGAGATGACCTCTTGCTGAAATTCGGTTCCTGTTTGATGTGAAAGGAATCTGTATTTCCCAGCTCTGGGGGGGTGCCGGGAAGGCAGCTGAGCTGGGAGGCAGTGGGCCTGCTATGGCATCTGTCATAGTAGGGGGCAAGACGACCTCAGAGCAGAGCTGGAGGTGGGTGCCCCGAGCTGGGTGATTCAATAGGGAACGTGACAGGCATTGAGGGGATCTGTATTTCTAGTGAGAGCAAGCGTGAGGCTACCAGGCCCTGTCAGACTGACAGACCAAACTACAAGTTACACCAGTGTGGAGCATTTGAGATCAGTAGCACATGCAGCCACCAGAGAACAGCACAAGGACCTCAGTGGACCTGAGCCCCTTCTGTTATAGTCCCACATGCCCTATGAGAGAGTAGCTGGGGACGGGAGGGGGAAAGACTGAGCAATTGTCCCACACTGTTTACATTATAAGGTAGGACTGACTTTAACCAATTAGGACTAAAAGTTCATTTCCTTCCCTCTACCTGTGGTGTGGGGGAGGTGGTGGTTTGTGAAGAAGATGGAACAATTATAAATTTTCTCTGCAGCTTCCTTCCTTTTGGTCCCCAAAGTCAGTGTTTTTAGCAGTTGGTCTTTGTGGTTTATGGTTTGGGGTTGTGGATGTTTCTTATTTTGGTGAAGAAAGAGCTTGTTTGTTTTATTTTTCACACTTTCTTTGTAGGTGGTTTCCTAGTAAGGAACAGAGTAAAAATACACTTATTCTACCTTCTTCAACCAGAAGTTCCTTATTGTGAATGTCTAATTTTTGATAATGTTATGTAACTGTATTAGGGTTTTGTGCTTCTGTATTTACATATAATTACATTAGTGCATAATACTTTTTTCTGTGAAAAAGCTCTTAGAAATGTGCTGGGAAATGCACATTTACTTATTTGCCTTTATTTGGTAGACAAAAATCTAAATATTTCTGTTTTGTAGAAATGATTTTCTGGTGATTCTGCTGAGGTTCCAATTTATTTCACATTTGTAGCCTTTTAAATAAAGATTTAATTTTCCTTCTCCATATATTTTGTTCTCAGGTGCACCTTCAGTTGAACTTTTAGAATCTCCAGTTACAGCCATGGACCACCCATTTCTCAAAGCATTTCAAGCACCATCTATTTCTTCTCCAGAAACACTAACAGATGGTAATGAAATTAAATTGAGAAATATTTTTGGGCATAGTAAGTTAGAATATAGAGTTTTGATTTGTTTTGTAGGCTTTTCTTTTTTCCGTTATTACCACAGTTTGACTTCAAGTAAATCTATCATTTTACTTTGTTTTACATTAGCCAGGCACTGAGAAAAAGCAAGCAGCTTCACTTCATATTGGGACATATAGCTAAATCTGAGAATTTTGAGTATTCTGATAATATTATATGTAATTTGAAGTTTTAAACCTTATTCTGGTGTGTCGTTGCTCTGGTGTTTGAATAAGAGGGCCCTCTAGTGGACCAGTTGCCTTTGGGTCCTCCCAAAGGGGTGTAATCCAGTGACAACCATAGGTTAGCAGAGTTTTATCATTTATTAATTAAGAGCAAGTAGAATTCATTTTTAAGCATTGGTATTCTATATTTCCTTTATTGAAAGCAAGAATAAAAACATCAAAGAAAAAATTTGTATGGTCTATTAGGTATTTGATATTTTAAAATATTTTTAGATGAGAATTTTCTTTGATTTGTCTTTATTTTCATATGCTGACATTCTTCACAAGGGATTTTAAGGCTGCTTACAAAAACAACATACAGTGAAGTATGTGGTGATAAGATATAGATAGAAATAAGAAACCAAAACCAAGAAAAAGGACACGATTGTGGCCACTTTCAAGGTTGATATAATTGCTTCATTAAGGTTCAGTTTTGACACTACAGTGTTGGCCAAGAAGCAGAGGAAGGTGCAGTCATTTAAACACTTTTCCTTATTAGAAGGGAGGGAGCCTGGGGTCCTCAATGCTAATGAATGTTATATCAATGCTGGATTTTAAAGAAGTCTGTATAGTGACTTTCAATGATGCAGCAGCCAAGGTCCTCACAACCTTATTTTTTTTTCTTTTTAAGCAAATACAGCAGATGGTTGCTTGTTTCTGATAGTCACCTTTGATAAGAGTGGTAATATACCATTTTACCAGATAAATGGTAATATATCATTAAAATGCAATGAATGCAGTGAAGGTAAGTCTGCAGGAGGCTTAGCTCAATCCGCCCAGCATGATCCAGGGATAGACCCAAAGTTTCCAGAAGAATGGATAGATAGCACATATTCTTAGCATGCTTTCTTATTTTATTTTTCTCAATAAGGCTTTTGTTAAAGATAGTCAACAAAGTATGGTTGTAGTACGTGGTGATTGTCTGGAGTTATATGTCTTTATGTTGTTGATTGAGGGTGAATTCAAATGCTTTAGAAACTAGAAGAACAGGTGTTCAGGTTGATATTTTGTTTTGGAAATGAAAGGACCCAATGAAGATATTCACCAGCAACGAAGGCGAACTTTTCCATGAACCCGGCTCTTGGCAAGAAAACCAGGTTTTTCCTACTGAAGCACTTTTAAATTCCTTTCAGCACATAAACTAGTGTTTGGTTAGTTTTACAAAGTGAATACCATGAAAAGTGGCTAAAATGTTTTAGTTTTGAAAAATTTTGAAGCAGGTAGTATCATCACTATGGTTGCTTATATAAAGCCTCAATAATTCTATGCATTATCTCATAAAGTGGAACGTGGATTTCTAGTTGTAAAATGTAAAAAGTCGTTGGAGAAAACTAAGTATACTCTTACGGAATAGCTATGTGGCATTATTTAATATGAGCCATTGAATACGTGAAGAATGTTTGCCAATGAAAATTACTTTTGTCCTGTAATGCCGTTCTTTCTAAAAAAGAATTAGATAGTAGGACCAGATGTATATGTAGGTCATTTCTGTTTTGAAAAACAAAACATTATCACCTGGCAGGAGGAGACTTTTCTTTCTGTTTTTTATTTCAGAGGACTATATAATGACATAAATACGTAGATTGTTTTCCTTGTTAGCAGGTACAAGCAGTCAAGTTTCTTCCTTAGGGAGACCTGAAGAAGATGATGTGGCTTTCTTTGAAAGACGATACCAGGAGAGGGTAGGTTTTTCAGGAAATCCATTTGCATTAAGCATTTACTTGTAACAAAAACACTATAGAAGTATTACATATTGAATGTGGAACATCATTTAAAATAATTTACAGGTGTTAGGCTTTGAGGCTTATTTGCAATAATTCAGACAGAAACAGGACTCATGAATAATATGATATATAATACACTGGTTGATTATGAAGGTCATAAACATTGACTAAATACAAAAATAAAATTATCAATCATCATCAGCCATCAGATTTGTAAATTGTATGTATCTTGAGTTCTTTTTTTTATACGTGTACCTTTATTTTTTTATTTTAAAAAATTTAATTGTCCAAGACTGAATATATTTTGAATTCTTAGTATGTATTATATCATTTCTTCTCAGAGGTTTTTTGGTGTATCCTGACTCAAGTTAAAATTACCCAATAGCCTTTTAGAAACAGAATACTAAACATAGACATATTTTAACAGCTTCCAGGGTTCAACAACTATAGTTTTGATGTGTTCACAGCTTTAAGTAATGTTCATTTTCATCAGTTCCCCACCAGAGTATAAATGCCTTAGGGATAAGAATAGTATTTTATTCATCTTTGTATTTCCCCTGGCACCTAGTACAGTGCCTTGTATGTAATGTTTTCAACAAATATTTGTGGAACATTGAAAAAATAGCATATAATTGATACTGACTTTCATAATGTTCACTTCTTACAATTTTGATAAGTTTCATGGAAGCGTTCATATCTGAGAGTTTTGTTTTTGCTTTTCGCTAGATGAAAGAATGTTGGCTTGATCAGGCATTTGGAATAGTATTTCAGCCATATGGCCAAGAGTGCTTTCTTTAGTATTATTCTATAGTTGCTTTGCGGGCATTATTATCTCTCCCAATAGATAATAAACTCCACAAAAGGGAAGACATGCTTGTTGCTTTTTGTTGTATCCTCTACAACTCAGACAAGAAGCTTGTTAAGTAACTGAAGGTGTGGAAAAAGGAGAACAGTAAATAAATTCACCGTCCAAGAGCACAGGAAGTAAGTGGAAAGCACAGAGATTAGCGTAAGAATTTTGAAGTGGAAAGGGAGGGTCCTGGGTATGAGTTAAGGTAGAGCTAAACAAGAGAACTTTTTGCAATGATGAAAACATTCTGTATTTGTGCTGTATCCATTCACAGTGTGTGGCTCTTTAAGTCTAAATTTAAATAAATTAAAATTTAAAATTTATTTCCTCGGCCACACTAGCCACATTCCAAGTGCTCAGTACCCCCATGTGGCTAGTGGCTACTTTATTGGAGAGCACAGATATAAAACATGTCCATCATTGCAGAAAGTTCTTGAAAGCTCTGGTCTAAGAGTTCCCTAGTCTGTTTGGGCTGCTATAACAAAATACCATAAACTGGGTAACTTATAAACAACAGAAATTTATTGCTTACAGTTCTGGAGGCTGGGAAGTCTAGTATCAAGGTGCTGGAAGATTTTGTCTGGTCTGAGGGCCTGCTGTCTGGTCCATAGATGGCATTTTCTTGCTGTGTCCTTACATGGTGGAAGGGGCATGACAGCTCTTTGTGGCCTCTTTTATAAGGGCACTAATCCCGTTCTTGAGGGCTTTGCCCCTGTGACCTAATCACCTTCCAAATGCCCCACCTCCTAAGACCATCGCATTGGGGATTAGGATTTCAACACAAGAATTCTGAGGGGACACAAACATTCAGACCATAGCAAGGGGGAAAGAGGTAGTAGTAGGATGTCAGGGACAGGGATGAAACGATCAGAATGATGAAAGAAAAGGCTGTTTTGTAGCAGCATCAAGGGCAGGACTTAAAATCAGATCACTCTCCATTCTTGGGATGGACACATTCACAGCCAAATTTAAGTTTTTACTCACAGGCTTATGGGGGACTAGGTTCTAGAACTCCTTCTGTCCTTCCTCCAGAGGCTTGGCTAGTGTTGACTGCTTTGAAAACATGCCAGTGGTATGTCTGGGAAGATAATGAGAGGAATTGTTATTTGCAAATGTTTTAAAGGATATACCTGGCCTGACCAGATTGTTTATTATAAAATATACCTAGAGTTTGTGGATTTGTGAGATTTGGTTTATAACTATCCAGCACATGTGATTTATGGATTTATGAGATAAAGCTTATAAACTCTCCAGCCTGTGTGATTAATAAGAGTATAAAAACTAAGGAGCCCAAGTCCAAACAGCTTTCTGAGCTGACATGTACTATACTCACTGCTTTGTCTTTTACTCCTTTTACTCCAAAACCATTCGGAAGATTAGGAAGCTGAGTCTCTAATGGTTCAGGACCTTTTTCAAGAGCAATGCCATATGTGTATCTGCTTTTTGCTTATATTCTTTGCTAATCTTTGGTAACATTTGGCAAAGAAGAATTTATGATTAGTGTAAGTCAGCTTCGATAAGGGAAGCCTTTGTGGTAACATAGTTTACCAGCTACTTTTAGATATTATTGAAAAGTTGCTTTTTAAAAAATAAATCAGGTCAGGTTGGGCATGGTGGCTCATGCCTGTAATCCTAGCACTCTGGGAGGCTGAGGCAGGAGGATTGCTTGAGCCCAGGAGTTTGAGGTTACCATGAGCTAGGCTGATGCCACGGCACTCTAGCCCTGGCAACAGAGTGAGACTCTGTCTTTAAAAAAAAAAAAAAAAAAACCAAACAAAAATAAATAGGTCAAATATTTTTCTTTTGCTGTGGATGATCCTCGGTCTCTTTTCCCCAAGAGAGGAGAATTTTATTAAGGAAACAAGTGTCAAAGGTCTGCTAGGTACAAGGCACTGTGCTCCTGCCAGGAAAAAATAGAAAAAAGAAAAGAAAAGGAGGAGGAGGTGTCTTTGTTCTTAAGACTCTAGAGGGTGTATTTGCAAAGTACCATTTCAAATTAGCAAACACAGCTTTGGCTTTTGTTTGTTGTTTAGCATCTTTGCCTTTTTTTTGATGTTATTACAAATCTAACACTTGGGCTTAAATGAGAAGGGAAAAGGGACTAGCATTTGTTTAGTGCTTGAGTGCTTAGATCTTTCTATATATAATTTATGTATATTTAATCTTATTTATATCTTCTCAAGATATAAATCTATCTCAAGATATCTTCTATATCTTTATATTTTAATCTTCTCAAGGCTGAGAAGTAGGTATTACTATGATTTTTTTTTTTTTTTTTAACAAATGAGAAACTGTTGGTTAAATAACTTGCCCCAAATGCTTGATAAATGGCAGAAGGAGGGTTCAAATGCTCCTTTATTTGACTTCAAAACCTATATAATCTTTGTCTTGGAATAGGATATTCTTTGGGAGTTCTTCAGATGACCAGTTGATGGATATAGTGTAAAGAGTGATGAGTGTTTCTGAATGAGGTTCCCAACCAACTCAAAGAGGAGAGGGAAAAAATGGGAAAGAGACAGGTTAATCTAGAAATTTTTATTACTTACAATTCGATAGGATTGAATAGACTGGTTTTACAAGGTCTCTCCTGGTTTCTTGATATTATTCCTGTCACTTTAGATGGTAGGAGGCCCTGTCTCTACTCATTCCCCTTATTTTCTCTCCCCTTCTCTTGCAGGGGTAAGGCAGTGGTGCTGCCTCTGGAAATTGGTGTGTGTGAATGTGAGTGGTGGTGAGTCAGAGACAGGTGGGCTTTGTGTTCTCTGGGGTCTTTAGTCCCATGGAAAAGGCCTATAAGAGTCTAAAAAGATATAAGGCCACGGCTTGGGGTGTGTGTGCTGCTTCTTTGCTTTAACTACAATGAAGGGAGGACAAGACCTTCAGGAAGGTAACTGTGGAATGTAGAAACCAGAATTACAGGAAAGCATCCCTAAAGCAGTCCATGTTTCAGAGATAATCCAGCTGGATTAGGTGTATTCTGTAACTTTGTAGGGAATGTGCATAGATTGGGTATAAAGTTAGGCATTTAAGTTTTTTATTAATTTTTAATTTTAGTTGCAGTTGAAACTAATTTATTCTTTTGTCTAAAGCAATATTTCATTTATATGTTATTTTTATTAAAATGCTTCTGTAAAGTCAAAATCAAACCATTTAAAAATATGCAATTATGTCCCTTTAAAGATTTTGGCTTTAGTATTTAGCAGCCTAATAACTGTGTGGAATGGCTGTGTTAAATAAGACATGAATCCAAATGAGGTTAATGCAACCTTTTTTTCTTTAGAATGGTTTACAAATTATTATACCAATAAATATTTTAAATTTACAGATAAAAATGGAAAAGGCTGCTAAACAGAAAGGAAAAGCTCCGTTGCCGTCTTCTACGAAACCTTCATGAAGACTACTGGAGAAATTAAAACCACCATCCAAATATATCATTTTCATGTTTATTTAAATGTAATAATACAATTTGTTTTCTCTCAAATTACTTTGTTTACTGTATAAATGTCTTTTTTATATGTTTCCTTAATTTATTTAAATAAGTGAAAATGCCTTCTATTACTTTTGTTGAAATTCCCAATTAATGACTTCGTATATATTTTTTCTCTTTCCTAACAAATGAGGTTGTTTTTATGAGTCCAAACCTGAAAGTACAGTAAATATTTTCAGTGTATCATAACTTTTTCAGGCTATTTAAAAAATTAAAGATAGTATCAAGGGTTTTGAACAAATATATAAGGAACCACTTTTTCATTCAAAATAGTAATTTAGTCTTGCATGGTGGTGTGCACCTGTAGTCTCAGCTATTTGGGAGGCTGAAGGGGGAGGCTCGCTTGAGCCCAGGAGTTTGGGGTTGCCGTGAGCTATGATGACACCACTGCACTCTAGCCTGGGCAACAGAGTGAGACCCTGTCTCAAAAAAAAAAAAAGTTAAAATCACTATTTTTAAATTTTTCAAACTTTGTAATGTTAATATATGTTTTAAAATTAAAAACTAATATTTTAAAATTATACAACCATTTTCTAGTGATATCTACAGATTTTTAAGTTGTATTGTTAACTATTATTGTCTGTAACAGTATTGGGCACCTCTTGTGTGCCACTTTAAATCTTCGTGGCCCCACTGCTACTCTAGTACTACTTTGAAACATTTCCAAGCAGGCTTCTGACAGCTTCACGTGGAAGCCATTTGATGGCACCTTATCTTGGGCCCATGTCATGGCTCTCTTGCTTGCTTTTGCAGGGATCCTCTGACGCTGTGGCTTGGGATGTCCACTGAAACCCCACTGTTTCATGCATGTACTGCCCAAAGATGTGGAGGAGCTAATGACTTCGGGGCCATCCTTGAAAGCCAGTAGATAATAAGAAGGAAGCCATGCCTTTCTGTCTGCTGGGAAGACAATTCTGAAATGCATTTCATAAAGTTCCTCCGAAAATCCCATGGCATTTAGCATCAGACACCCATAGCAGTAGCCAACTCAATAATACATCCTTATGGTAGCTTTCTCTTTTCCCCTTTTCCACTCCCCCAGCCCTCCCTCTCATTCCCTCAGATCAGGGGGAATAAATAAATTAATAAATAAATTTAATTACCAAATAAATTACCCAGATGAGAACATTTGTGTTAGGCTTTGCTTTTGGGAAGGGGGTAAACTCAGGATAAGATGGTTGGTACCAGAAACAGCCTTCGAAGGCAAACACTGAGGATGGGATTCTGTAACTGAATCAGTTACTGCCATGGATTTAGATGACATGCAGGTTAAAGATGAAGTGTTAGGTTATGCAGTAGCTGTGTTATTACATTGGAATGGGAGTAATGGAAATTGAGATGAATCAATGGAGATCGAGGTTTTGGTTAGTTATTATTAAGTACTTTAGAAACCTTAAAAAAAGAAAATGACATAGGCTTATGTTAGCCACTTAAGTCATGTGGTGAAAGCCAGAGTCCCTCTGTAGCATTCTTTAAGGAAACCTTCATTTCCTGCAGATGCAAGGCAGACTGTTGATGATTAGGTCCAAATCTAATAGTAAGGTGGCAAGGCTGCAAAGGAGACTAATGCACAGCCTCTGTATTCTCCAACAAAGCCAATGAGCTGACAGGAAAAGAATGGAACCCTAAATCATGGGATGGGGACATTTCCGTTGGTCAGCCTGAGAATTGAACCCTCAGGTTTCTTTGAACCCCTGAGTGGGCTCAAGCAGCATCCTCCTATTTTCTAGAGGAGAATAACCTGCTTTTGCCTTGAGATTCTGCAAAGGCTTTATCTGAGGCAGTTGCATTACAAGGTGACACTTGTCTTTCTCAAGACCTTCCCCTGCTACTTTTCATTGACTCTGAAGTAATAACTAAGATTAGGTCTCAGCATACCCCAAGTTGGGAAATACAGTCCTTCCTCTAGGAAGATAGGTTTTGCTCTGAATGAACTACAGGTTCTGGTTAAAAACCCAGGAAGCATGTCTGGGAGTAGATCTTGAGGGTGTTGAATCAAGACATGGGCTGGGGGTGGAATATAGGAGAGAGTGACATGGGAACACTCATGACACATGATTTAATGCCCTGGCAAGGATGTCTGGAGTTGATCTTAACACTGCAAGAAGATAGGGTGTAAATGCCAGAAATTATTCTTCCTCATAGTATTGAGGAAGGGGTCAGAAATCTCAAGGAAGTGTTAGAATGGATTTGTTGTTTGAAACTGGAAAAGCTACCACCTGACTTTTCCCCGGGAAGGCCCAGATGCCACTCATAACTAGGGCAATATGGAATGTAATGGACAAGAGTATACTAGAAACTGAGAAGCTTGGCAGTGGTTGATCTCTATAGGCTAGAATTGATGGAAGATGCTGCCATGATACTGGACTCTGCATTATCAATGTATATAGATGACGGGATGCAGGAATGTTGAAGGCCAAGTTGTGGAACTTAACTGTTGGAGGCCCAAAGGGCATAATTAACTTAATGGGCACCAAGGCATGGATCTATGAATAAGGTTAAGTTCATGATGTTGCAAGGGGCAAGATAGAAGGACAGCTGATTAGGATGTTATGTGACTTGTATAACTGTCCCCCTTGCCTCTAAAAAAAATATTGAGAACTGGCAAGAAGGCTGACATCAATCATGGTAATGAAAAACAACAGTTCCTCACCTGATTTCAAGATCTAAAGCAGTTCAAATCTAGAGCACATGATGGATGGGAGAACCCAGATCCCTTTGAGTAAGGATCCTTATATATATTTGATAAATATCTCCCTAATCTGTCCTCAAAGGGGCAGTCATATGCTATCGTTTACCAGGGCAACTATGCAGTGGATAAAAAGGAATACTCAGATTTTTCAATGAAAGACTGTTGGATACAGTGTCTGAGCTAACATGGATCCCAAAGTACCCAAAAGACCATTGTGGGTTACTGGTTAGAATAAGGTTTTATGGAAGCCGAGTGATAAATGGAGTCCTGGCCAAAATCCATCTCACAGTGGGTAAAATGGGTCTGGTCTCATGCTTTATTTCTACAGTCCCTAAGCATATATAATTGGGATAGATACACTCTGATGCTGGCAGAACCCTTGGGCCTACACTGATAGCTCTTGCTTCTTACCCCAGGCCTTCTTAGATGCTGCAGGACAGAGTTAGTGACCTAGGGGCCTCCCTTGACCAATAGGTTATGTAGAAGACTTGAACCACAATATTAACCAACTTGAACTAATTGACATTTATAGAACACTCAAACCAATAACAAGAGAATGCATATTATTTTTATTAGTGCAAATGGAATGTTTACCAAGATTGACCATATTTTAGGTCATAAGACAAATCTCAATACTTTTTTTTTTTTTTTTTGAGACAGAGTCTCACTCTCTTGCCTGGGGCGAGTGCCGTGGCGTCAGCCTAGTTCACAGCAACCTCAAACTCCTGGGCTCGAGCAATCCTACTGTCTCAGCCTCCCGAGTAGCTGGGACCACAGGCATGTGCCGCCATACCCGGCTAATTTTTTCTATATGTATTTTTAGCTGTCCAATTAATTTCTTTCTATTTTTGGTAGAGACGGGGTCTCGCTCTTGCTCAGGCTGGTCTCGAACTCCTGAGCTCAGGACGATCCGCCCGCCTCTGCCTCCCAGAGTGCTAGGATTACAGGCGTGAGCCACCGCGCCCGGCCAAATCTCAATACTTTTAAGATGATTTACATCATAAAGTATATCCCCTGACCACAACGGAATTAAATTAGAAATCAGTAACATATCTCAAAATCTCCAAATATTTGAAAAGTATATAATATATGCAAATAATTCATGGTTCAAAGAAAAAATCAAAAGGGAAATAAAAATATTTTTAATTGAATGACAATGAAAACACAATATTTGTGAGATGCAACTAAAGCAGTACTCAGAAATTTATAGCACCAAGTGCCTATATCAGTAAAGAAGATCTCAAATCAGTGACCCCAGAGTTTACTTTAAAGAACTAGAAAAATAAGAGTAAGTGAAAACTAAAATAAATGGAAAAAGGAAAATAATAAAGACCGGAGCATAAATTGAAATAGAAAAGCAACAGAAGAAATCAATAAAACCCAAAGCTGGTTTTTTGAGAAAACCAATAAAATTGATAAACCTGTAGCCTGACTAATCAGTGAGAGAGAGAAGACCAGATTACCCATTTTAAGAATGAAAGTGGTGACATCGCTATAGGTTCCACAGATATTAAAAGGATACTAAGAATATTATAAACAGATTTATGCCAATTATTTTGACAATTTAGATGAAATGGACAAATTCCTTAAAAAACACTGTGTTGTAAATATAGAAGTCAGTCCCCCTTGTGAGATCTTTAAGGATCATTCCAATATGGCCATGGAAATTACAGAGAAGCATATGAAATTAAAGGATTTATTATACTCACAGGTCCTAGAAAAAGAAGGCATGGCATGCCACATAGGGGGCTATTTGGGAGGAGTGAATGCCAGGGGAGCAGGCTCAGTCAAGTAAGTGGGGAGCTGAGAGAGAGTGAAGACCCTTGGAGGAGAGCCTTTACTGGGGTTAGAGCGGAGTACACAAGCAAAAGATGTGAGGAGATTTCAGCGGTGATTTTGAATGTCACTAGTTCACAATCAGGGGAGGGCAAGAGGGGGAACTTGTGGCAGGAACTAGCCTTATCACATTGGTATACCTGGTTCCTTGGGCAGGGTGGTCATAGCCTGTGGAGATGTTGAGGTATCAGGAAAATATAAAGTTTAAAAATTTTACAATACAGACAAAAACTATCAAGCTCACTCAATAATATTAATAAATAAACTGATTTGCCCTATATGATTTTGCTGTTAAAAACCTTACCACAAAGAAAATTCCAGGGTGAGATGGCTACATTGTGAATTTTACTAAACATTAAAGGAACAAAGACTATCAATTCTATAAGACTTTTCCAGAAAATTGAAGGTGGGAATTCTTTACAACTTACTCTATACGGAAAGCATTACTCCGTTATCAAAACCAGCCAAACACATTACAAGAAAAGAAAATTTCAGACAAATATCCCTCTTGAACATTAAGTGCAAAAATTCTTAACAATTTTAGCAAATCTAATACAAGAATATATCAAAAGGATAATACATCATGATCAATTAGGTCTTATCCCAGAAATGCAGATTGGTTTATCATTTGAAAATTAATCAAAGTAATTCATCATATTGACAAGCTAAAAAAGAACCACGATCATCTTAACAGATGTAAAAGAAGCATATAACAAAATTCAACATAAATTCATGATAAAAACTCTCAGCAAGCTAGGAATAAAAGGTAACTTCTTCAATCTGTTAAAGGGGATCTACAAAAACCCCACAGCTAACATCATACTTAATTATGAAAGGAAAATGCTTTCCTCCTGAGATCAGGAACATGGGAAGGGTATCTGCTCTGAGCACCTCTATTCAACATTATACTGGAGGATCTAGCCATTTCAATAAGGCAAGATAAAAAAGAAAAAAAAGATCAGAAAGGAGAAAATAAAACAGTTTTTATTTGCATATGACATGATCATCTATGTAGATAATTCTGTTCAATGTACAAAAAAGCATTCACTAGAAATAGGTTAATTTTCAAAACATTTAAACATGACCAATATTTAAAAAGTATATTTCTATATACTAGCAACTAAACAACCAGAAATTGAAATTAAGAAAACAATACCATTTATAATAACATAAAAAAATGAAATCCTTAGGGATAAATCAAAGATGTGTAAAACTTTTATATTGAAAAGCACAAAACATTGCTCAGGGAAATAAAAGAAGACATAAATAAGTGGAGATATATCCTGTGTTCATGGATCAGAAGACTCAATATGATTAAGATGTAAATTCTTCTCAAATTGATGTATAGATTCAATGTAATCCCAATCAAAATCTCAGCAGGCTGTGTGTGTGTGTGTGTGTGTGTGTGTGTGTGTGTGTGTAGTCATTGACCAATTGATTCTACAATTCACCTAGAACTTCAAAGCTAAGACAACATTGAAAAAGAACAATGCTGGAAGGCTTACAGTATCTGTCTTTAAGACTTAATATAAACTACAGTAATCAATGAATGCAGTGTGGTATTAATCTAAAGAAAACAAATAGATCAATGTAATGGAATCTAGAAATAGACTTGCACATATGTGGTCAATTAATCTTTGAAAATGGTGTAAAGACAATTCAATAGAGAAATGATAATGTTTTCGACAAATGGTGCTGGAAAAATTGGATATCCATACATAAAAAAATGAACTTTGACTCATGTTTCACATCTTATAAGAAATTAACTCAAAAGGATTATAAATCTAAATATAGAGCCTACACATGTAAAACTTCTAGAAGAAAATATAGAAGAAAACTTTTGTGAAGTAGGTTAGAGATTTTTTAGATACTACACAAAAGCATAATCTATCTGAGCACGGTGGCTCATGCTTGTAATCCTAGCATTCTAGGAAGCCAAGGTGGAAGGATCACTTGAGCTCAGGAGTTCAAGACCAGCCTGAGTCCTGAGTAAAAGCAAGACCCTGTCTCTACTAAAAACAGAAAAAATTAGCAGGGCATGGTGTTGTGTGTCTGCAGTCCCAGCTACTCGGGAGGCTGAGGCAGGAAGATCGCTTGAGCTCAGGAGTTCGAGGTTGCAGTGGGCTATGATGACACCACTGCACCCTAGTACTGGGGTGCTGGGGTGACAGAACAAAACTCGCAAAAACAAAAAGCATAATCCATAAAGTAAAAGTGATAAATTGGACTGCACTGAAATTAAGAACCTTTGCTCTTTAAAATGCCCTTTTTAGAGAAGTAAAAGACAGCTATAGACTGGGAGACAATATTTGCAAATCTAAAGGAGTTGTATCCATAATATATAAAGAACTGTCAAAACTCAAGAAAACAATCCAGTTAGAAAATGGAAAAAAGTCGGCCGGGCTTGGTGGCTCATGCCTGTAATCCTAGCACTTTGGGAGGCTGAGGCAGGAGGATTGCTTGAGCTCAGGAGTTTGAGACCAGCCTGAGCAAGGGTAAGACCCCGTCTCTACTAAAAATAGAAAGAAATTAGCCAAACAACAAAAAATAGAAAAAATTAGCCGGGCGTGGTGGTGCATGCCTGTAGTCCCAGCTACCCGGGAGGCTGAGGCAGGAGGATTGCTTAAGCCCAGGAGCTTGAGGTTGCTATGAGCTAGGCTGATGCCGCCATGGCACTCTAGCCCAGGCAAGAGAGTGAGACTCTGTCTCCTAAAAAAAAAAAAAAGAAAGAAAATGCGAAAAAGTATGAACAGATACCTCACCTAAGAAGATATATGGGTGGAAAATAAACACATGAAAAGATGCTCAACCTTTTTGGTCAATAAGGAAATAAATGCAAATTAAAACAAGGAGATACCACTATACATAATATCTAAACACTGAGCATATCAAGTGAGGGTGAGGATACAGAGCAACTCTAACTCTTAAACACTGGTGGTGAGAATATATTAATACAATAGTACAGTTACTTTGTAAACAGTCTGGCAGTTTCATAAACACACACAACTCTGTGACCTAGCCATTCTACTCCTAGGTATTAACTCAAGAGAAATGAAAACATGTGTCCATACAAAGACTTGCACACAACAGCAGCTTTATCTGAAACAACTGCAAACTAGAGACAATCCAAATGTCTATCAAAAGACAGATAAACAAATTGTGTTATATTCATGCAATGGAACAATAACAGCAATAAAAAGCAACAAATTATTGATATATGGGACAAAATGGATGAATCTCAAAATAATTATGTTATTTAAAATAAACCAGGTAAAATGTTCACACCGTTTAATTCTATTAATGTTAAATCTAGAAACTCAAACTAACGTATGGTGACCAAAAGCAGAAAGGTAGGTGGGGGGGACCAGGTATTATGTTCTTTCTTTTTTTTCTTTTTTGTTATTTCTTTTTTTTTTCTCTCCACAAATACCGGGGAACCAGATATCATAAATGGGCATAAGGAAACTTTTTGGGGGTGATGGAAAAGTTCACCTTGATTGTGGGAGTGATTTCAACGCTGTTATACACATACGTTGACTCTTAACATATTGTGCACTTTTGATATCTGCACTTTATTGTATATTAATCATACCTCAGTTAAGCTGTTAAAAATTAACTTAAGGCAATTTTCAATTGTTGTGCAAGTTTTGCCACAAAGTGTAGTATCTAGATACAACCGGACAGCAAAGCTACATTTTCCCCCCTTACTGTTGTGAAAAAAGCTGCAGCACTAGAGAGAACCATGGATGTTAAGGTGGGTTAAGAAAAGCTACTAATCTGAAAAACACATTCTTTATTTACCAAAGTCATTTTCTCCTTTCCGTGGTGTAAAAAGAATGTTGAGATTATTCTAATTTGGGCGTTTTTAAAATTTAAATCTGCGTGAACAAATTGGGAAAGACCAAGAAGCCTCACGTCGCCGTCTTACGTCATTGCTTGAAGCTTTGAAGAACCACCTGTCATTGGCCTGCAGGTGTGGAGAGCCCACCCTTCCCATAAATCCCCAGCGCGCAGCCGCAGTGCGCTGCTCCCTGTATTTGAGGGTCGGTAGCCGCGAGCGCTCGCCCTGCCGGCTTCTTCCTAGGCAGAAGCATTGGCAACCACGTGACTAGGGTGCGGCTCCCGCCAAACCCGGATGATGGCAGAACGCTATGTGCGCAAGCGCACTGTGGGGCCCCAGCAGGCGAAGCATGCGCGGTAAGCTTCTGCACGTGCGCGACGACGGGCGGAAGGCGAACCGCGGTGGCGGGCGGAGGTCTGAAGCCTGCCATGTGGGGCCAGGGTCACTTTTCTAAAGAGTCTGTGGCGGAAAGTGTGAGGTCAGTATTAGTCCTTGTAGTAGGTGCAATGGTGGCCGCTTCAAGGACTGTATTTTTGTCGCTATTTGCGTTTAGGTCTCCAAGCCTGGGATGAGGCCCATTTCCTGGCCTTCCACCGTCTTTGAGCCGCCACCACCTGTGGAGGCAAAACTGGCTTGCACATAACTGAGGCCTGAGTGATTTTGGTGAAGACATACAGGCCTGCTCTGGGTTGGGATTCTCCCCTCTCCTTCCTGCAAATTCTGTGCTATTTAGACTTCAAAATCACCCATAAAGCAAATGTCAGGGAGCTCCCTTAACCTGTTTCTTACAAATTCTCGTCTTGAAGTGGAGATTTGGTCATTCCATTTGGTGATCCAGGTTTGCAGAAACTGGATACAGCATCGGTTCCTTTATAATCATCAGGGCAAGTCATTTTAAAATAAGATCTTAAAATTATTGAAATAGCTTCTTGGAACGTGTGGCGAGATTTCCAAAGTAAACATTTTCATTTTTACTAAGTTTAAGACTTAGAATGTCTTCCAGAGAAATACATAATTTCCTTAAACAGATTCCAGCTTGTTTTTACAACTTTTTGGTCGATTGAATTTAAAAACTACTGTTGACCAGTATTAAAGAATCCTTGTTTTGAAGATGTTTTGATGCCACTTAATGTATTTGAATTTTTTTTCTTTTTTCTTTCCTTTTCAAAATTTTAATAGATTTAGGGGGTACAAGTTGAATTCTGTTGCATGTATATATTGTGTAGTGGTGGAGTCTGGGCTTTGGTATAGGAAAAACAATTTTAAGCTGTAACGAAGGAGTAAAGTTTTAAAATTTTAGGGAAATTTTTTTTTCTATGATGAAGAGTTAATAACTTTTCCCTTTTCATAGTTGAGACAGTATTTGGTATAGTGGTGTTTTTTTTTTTTTTCTTTTTTGAGACAGAGTCTCACTCTGTTGGCCTGGCTGGAGTGCTGTGGCCTCAGCCTAGCTCACAGCAACCTCAAACTCCTGGGCTCAAGCAATCCTACTGTCTCAGCCTCCCGAGTAGCTGGGACTACAGGCATGTGCCACCATGCCCGGCTAATTTTTTTTTTTTCTATATATATATTTTTTAGCTGTCCAATTAATTTCTTTGTATTTTTGGTAGAGACGGGGTCTCACTCTTGCTCAGGCAGTTCTCGAACTCCTGAGCTCAGAACTCTCCGCCCGCCTCGGCCTCCCAGAGTGCTAGGATTACAGGCGTGAGCCACCGCGCCCGGCCTTTGGTCTTTAACACATTCACTGCCACATTAGAAAAAAAAATTTTTTCCTTAGGGCTTCAGTGTTTTATTATAAAAACAGAATAAAAACTTCAAAAATAAAATGATCCTTTCTAGTTTAATGAAAAATTTGTTATTTTTTATTGTTTTCTGTGCACGAGTTATATGCAACTTGAAAAATAGTTAACTTAGTAACTGGTTCCCAAAGTAAAGAGACGTCTGAGTTACATGTGCTTCATGAGGCCCGGGGCTCAAAACTAGTGTAAGTTAAATACAACTCAAATGGCAGTTAATGTGTTTAAAAAAAATCTATGTTTTAATTTTCCTTCAACAGTTATGAATGGAAGGTGCAATATTCTAGTGTATTAAGGATAAAATTATATAGTAGTAGACATTTCTTTTGAAATAATTTGCATTTGGTAAGGTATGATATTATATAATGAAAATTATTTTTGAAGTAGTGGGCAAAATTGCTTTATTTTGCAGTCTTTAATCCCGGGGTTTCTTCAAAGGTAGTAACCCCTGTGCCTTTTATATAAAATTGATTACCAGTCTGAAGTGTTTGTTCTGTTACTTGTAGTATTTCTCTTTGTTTACATTGTGGAAGTGCTACTCTTGTTTTGGGAGGACATTAATTTTTTTTAAAAGAATTTGCACATTGTTCCAAAGTATTGATTTATGTAACTGATCAAAATGTACACGAATTATCTATTTCAGTGTAAATTCATAAAAGTTTGGCTAAGGAGATAATTTTAAGGATAGAGATTATATATGATGAAATTGCATACTACAGTATACTCAAAACAAAAGAATCAATTATTGAAGGAAATATTTTTGAGGTCATTTTTAAAATAGAGTTTGAATTTTGATAATTTAGGGCAAAACATACATGTAAGCATTTGAACATTATGTGGTTTAGTGTTTATTCATTATTAATGGATGGATTATTATAATCTAATTCAAGTTACTGAATTGTTTCAGTTCTTCAGGAATTGTCCAAATGGATGAGGATACACATTACAATAAAGGTACTGACACTAAAAGTTATTTTTGGGTGTAAAATGCTAGATGATACTGATTAATTTCTAATTTTCTTTGCACTGTGATTTGGTTTTAGTTGAAGATGTGGTTGGAAGTCATGTAGAAGATGCAGTAACATTTTGGGCCCAGGTAAATAGCAGCCTGGTTGATTTCTTCTTTTTCTCTACCCTCCCCTAACCCAGGTCCTCCCCACCAAAACCAAAAAAACACCAGGAATAAATATATTTATCGTTATCATTCTCAATGCCTAATTTTAATTTAATAATTTAGGACAAGGCATTATTACAAGATGAATGGCTACACCTGGGATTTTACCTGAGTTATAAGTAGTATGTTCATAATATACAAAGTTAAAAAATTTAAAAAAATCATCAAGATCATGATTTCAGAATTACACACAATTTAATGCCAAGAATGACTATAAATTGCTGACAATTCTGAGAGCTTGTGTCTGTGAAGTTACAGCCCCATCTAGGGGTCTTTTATGAGATCGTTTCTTGAAAAATGGTAAGTTTTAAAATCTTAGTCATTTTTTTCTGATGGCTTAAATTTGAATTTGAAATACGGTATTTTTCTCATTATAAAGTTGGAAGCACTATTGAAACATTTCTGCTTTTCTATGGAAGGCTGCAAGTCAGATAAATGTATTCAATTTTAAATATAAAGCAAAGCACCAGTATACTTGTGTTCCAGAATTTAAGAAGGTGAATCCCTCTAATGAACACAATTACCCACTAATTTTTTATTTTTTTGAACTATACATGATATGGGAAGGAAGGGAAGTACATTTCTCTATACTTCCTATAGCATTGGAATTCCTTTTTGTGGGAGTAGGGTGAATTGGGAATGTGGGAAATACAAGAATTTATGAGCCCAGTGGCTCACACCTGTAATCCTAGCACTTTGGGATGCCGAGGCAGGAGGATCGCTGGAGGCCAGGAGTTTGTGACCAGCCCGAGCAACATAGCAAGACCCTGTCTCTGCAAAAAATAGAAAAGTTAGCTACGCATGGTGGCATGCGCCTGTAGTCTCAGCTGCTCGGGAGACTGAGGCAGGAGGATTACTTGAGCCCAAGATTTTGAAGTTGCAGTGAGCTATCATGATGCCACTGCACTCTAGCCCGGGCAACAGAGCAAGACCCTGTCTCAAAAAAAAAAAAAATTATGACAAAAAAGTTACAGAAAAATATTATTAACCAAAAGTTTTTAAATACATAGTCATGCTTTGCTTGATGACTGTGTTCTGAGAAATGCATCATTAGGTGATTTTGTCTTTGGGTGAACATCATAGAGTGTACTTATACAAACCAAGATGGTATAACCTACTATATACCTAGGATATGTGCAATAGCCTATTGCTCCTAGGCTATACACCTGTGCAGCATGTTACTGGATTGAATACTATAGGCAGTTACAACACACTGATAAGTGTTTGCGTATCTAAATATGTCTAAACATAGAAAAATTGCAATAAAAATACAGTATAAAAGGTAAAATATGGTACACCTTTGTAGGACATTTACCATGAATGGAGCTTGGAGGCCTAGAACTTGCTCTGGGTGAATCAGTGAGTGAGTGGTGAATGAATGTTGAAGGCCTAGGACATTACTGTGTACCACTGTAGACTATAAACACTGGACAGTTGGGCTACACTAAATCTATTAAAAAAGTTTTACTTCAATAGTAAATTAACCTTATTGTAACTTTTTTACTTTATAAAGTTTTAAATTATTTTAACTTTTTGACTCATTTGTAATAGCTTAAAACAAATAATGTACAGCTGTACAAAAATATTTTCTTTATATCCTTATTCTATAAACATTTTTTCTCTTTTTAAAAATTTTAATCTTTTACTTTTACAACTTTTTTGTTAAAAACTAAGACGCAAATACGCACATTAGGCTAGGCCTATCCAGAATCAGGATCATCAATATCAGTTTTCTACCTCCCATTGGGAGGTCTTCAGGGGCAACACACATGGAGCTGTGATCTTCTGTGATAACAATGCCTTCTTCTGGATACCTCCTGAAGCACCTGCTTGAGGCTGTTTTACAGTTAACTCTTTTTTAATAAGTAGGAGGAATACATTAAGGAAAACAGTATAGTAAATACATAAGTAAATAGTAAATACATAGTTGTTTTTTATCATTATTATGTACTGTACATAATTGCATATGCTATACTTTTACACAAGTGGTAGCACAGTTGGTTTATTTACAGCAGCAGCAAAACACATGAGTAATGTGTTGTGCTAGGATGTTATGATGGCTACAACATCATGACATCACGAGGCAAGAGGAATTTTTCAGCTCCAGTATAATCTTATGGGACCACTGTTGGATATGCAGTCTGTCATTGACCAAAACATTATAATGTGGCACATGACTGCATGTAGAAAACGTATTGTACAAGGGTGATATTATAGAAAACTTGAAGTAAGTTTGTGTTTCTGCTTATGCACATTCTTTAAAGGGTGCCCACACGTTCTGGTTCTATGTCCATTTTGTTAATAGCACTTGTATTACTCTCGTGTCCCAGGTTGGATGATCAATTTTATGTTTAAGTTCATTGTATAGGAGAAATGAGATTAGACAGTCTCAATATGTCTCCCTCTAAAATATTTCTAAATTACAAAAGAAAAAATAGTAACTTTACAGTG
Source organism: Indri indri (assembly GCA_004363605.1). Classification (NCBI taxonomy): domain Eukaryota; kingdom Metazoa; phylum Chordata; class Mammalia; order Primates; family Indriidae; genus Indri; species Indri indri. Next base: position 23,129 of record RJWJ010008766.1, read on the forward strand.
AAAAACCCAGAAGTTGCCAACTTAACCAAGTGGATCAAGGTTAACATCATCGATAAGAAGATATATCACACCATGAACCCCCAACATTATATGCTGAGAAGGACACAATATCACTTCTGTGATATTTTTGACACCATGAACCCCCAACATTATATGCTGAGAAGGACACAATATCACTTCTGTGATATTTTTGACAATCTATGAGAAATCATCAAACAAACGCAAATTGAGGGATACTCTAAAAAATAACTGACTAGTACTCATCAAGAGTGTTAAAAATCATGAAATACAAAGAAAAATTAAGAAACTATCAAAGGTTAAAGGAAACGAAGGATACACAATTAAATACAATGTGGGATCCTGCATTGGAACCTCGAACAGAGGAAAAAAAAAAAAAAACCAGTAAAGAAGCTTAAAGAAGATTTTCTAGACCAATAATGTCCAGTAGAAATACGTGAGCCACGTAAGTAATTTTTAATTACTTCTAGCAGCCTCGTTGAAGAAAGTAAAAAGAAACAGGTGAAATTATTTTAATATATTTTATTTAACCCAGTATATCCAAAATATTGTTTCAAAATGTAATCAGCATAAAAATATGAGAAGGATATTTTATTTTTCTTTTTTTTGTATTAACTCTTTGAAATCCAGTGTATTAGACTTACGTCATGTCTCAAATCAGACTGGTCACATTTTAAGTGGATATTGGCCATTGTATTGGTTACTGCTGCTCTGGACTTTGATTTGTTGATCTTATTTGTGAAACTCTTGACTGAATTTGGAGCTATAATTTAAACCAAGAGTCAGCAAACTTTTTCTGTAAAGGATCAGATAGTAAATACTGATAACTGTTTGCGGGCCATATGGTCTCTGTTGCAACTATTGCACTCTGCCAACTCTGCTGTTGTAGTGCAAAAACAGCACTAGCAAAAGTGCAGAAGCTCATATAATACGAATGAATGTGTGTAGCTTTGGTCTAGTAAATTTTATTTACTAAAACAGGTGGCTGTAATTTGCTAAATTCTGATTTCAATAATGAAATTGAGGCCCCTGTAGAAATTTAAATACATTTTAAAAAGTTAGGAAACATGCCTGTAATGCATGGAAAGATTAAAAATTAAAATTTCTAATGGTGTACTAATGTATGCTTATTTCAAGAAGCAAATGTAAAATTTGATTGGAGGTAGGGTGGGATGTAGGTGTGGAGAACAGTAAAATAGAGATTTAAAAATATGTGGAGGCAAGTCAGCATGAAGATCACATATTTTCTGTTTTCCTGCCACTTGGATTTCTGCCATATAAGCCACTTGTAAGAGAACACTTAAGAATTATTGGTATGCCCAGACTAAGGAGTAAGCAGCTGAAGGAATCTGAAGTATTTGACACCACCTGTTTCTTTCTTTGAAAGAAAGAGCTTCCATTTGTTTTAGTTCATATAGTGACAAAGTGTAATTATGTGGAATATTTTGATGTGTTCTGAACTTCACTTAGAGCACTGATTCCAGGGGTTTAGTCACAAGGGCTGCTTCTGATGTTTCTTGGGGTCAGTGTAAATTCAGTTTCTGTTCTTTCTATACAGTGACATTCTTATTCATAGTCATGTCCTTGGAACTGCTCTTTCAACGTTTCTTTTCAGTTATGACAGATAATCAGCCTTGTTGAATATTTTGTTGGTATATTTCTTTAGGATATATAAATGTATGTATATTAACTTTTTATCTTGAAAAAACTTTAGATTTACAGGAAAGTTGCAAAATTAGTACAAAGGCTTTCTGTATATTCTTCATCCAACTTCCCTTAATGCTAACATGTTATATAACCATAGTATAATTATCAAAGCCAGGAGATTAACATTGATACAGTGCTGTTAACTGAACTATAGCCCCAATTCAAAGTTTACTGGTTTTTTTTTTTTCCTCTGTTCGAGGTTCCAATGCAGGATCCCACATCGTATTTAATTGTGTATCCTTCGTTTCCTTTAACCTTTGATAGTTTCTTAATTTTTCTTTGTATTTCATGATTTTTGACACTCTTGATGAGTACTAGTCAGTTATTTTTTAGAGTATCCCTTAATTTGCGTTTGTTTGATGATTTCTCATAGATTGTCAAAAATATCACAGAAGTGATATTGTGTCCTTCTCAGCATATAATGTTGGGGGTTCATGGTGTGATATATCTTCTTATCGATGATGTTAACCTTGATCCGCTTGGTTAAGTTGGCAACTTCTGGGTTTTTCACTGTAAAGTTACTATTTTTTCTTTTGTAATTTAGAAATATTTTAGAGGGAGACATATCGAGACTGTCTAATCTCATTTCTCTTCAACTTTTCACCCATGAATTTTGTTATTTATTACTATAGTGCTTGCTTAATGATGATTTTGTATTCTCCTCATTCCTCCTACATTTATTAATTGGAATTCTTCTGTAAGGAAGAGCCATCTCTTCTCTGCCATTTATTCATTCATTTATTTATATTAATAAAGACTCATGGATGTTTATTCCATAGCTTATAATCTAAGGCTGTCAGTATTTACTATGTTACCTAAATTATTCAACTTTGGCCATTGGGACAAAGTTGGCCAAAGAACACAGGTTGGCCACTTGTCCTTAAACATCTCATTCTTTTTTGAGCACTTCTTTCTTTTTTTAAACATGGAGTCTCACTTGTCTCCCAGGCTGGAGTGCAGTCACATCATAGCTTACTGCAGCCTCAATCTCCTGAGCTCAAGTGATCCTCTGGCCTCAGCCTCCTGAGTAGCTGGGATATAGGTGCATACCATTGCACTTGGCTTTTCTTGAGTACTTCTTTACTTTCTGGCACCATCAGATGTTCTTTTATCAAATATTTCATCTTTTATTATGTCATCTTTTATTAAATATTTCCCGGTCCTAGCCCTGGGATCAGCAGGTCTTTAAGGAATTCTCTCCATATGATTTAATAATATTTGGTATTAATATCTTGTTTGAATTCCAAGTAATTCGAACTCATTGGGAAATAAACTTTTTCTGTAACCTAGTCTGATTTTTTATAAATAATCCATTTGAATTATGAAAAAATAATGATATAAGAATTTGATTTAATTTCAAATGTCTAAAATATTTTCAGTGTCATGCATAGTAGGACCCTCAAGTGTTAAATAATATTTTACTGAATCTTATATCTGTTCTTTCTAGAATATCAATAGAAATAAGGAGATCATGACGATTGGTTGTTCACTGTCTAAAGTTTGTCCCCTTGCCAATTCAGTTTTTGGTAATCTTGATCCAAAGAAGGTGAGCCATGTTCTTGAATATAATTATTTCCTCCCTCCTGTTAGCTTTTCTATATCTTAGATTTGGTATATTTGAAAGGAAGAGGCAGATTTTTGGAATTTGTATAAACTACTGTCATAGCAAATTTATTCATTCAAAAATATTTATGGACCAAATATTATTCAGCCTTAAAAAGGAAAGAAATTCTGACAAAAGCTACAGTATGTATGAATCTTGAGGACTTTGTGCTAAATAAGCCAGTCACAAAATGACAAATACTGTATGATTCCACTTATATCAGGAATCATATGAGTTTTGTAAAAGTGTTGAACCAGTTTACATCCTTAACAGCAATTTATGAAAGTTCTAGTTTCTCCATGTCCTCACCACACCATTGGATGGTTGGTCTGGTGAGGTTAAGCATGTTTTAATATTCTTGTTAGCCATTTGAATGTTTTCTTTTGTGACATGTCTATTCAAATATTTTTTCCATTTTTAAATTAGGTTATTTGTCTTGATTGATTTGTAGGAGTTCTATATGTATTCTTTTTTTTTTTTTTTTGAGACAGAGTCTCACTTTCTTGCCTGGGGTGAGTGCCGTGGCATCAGCCTAGCTCACAGCAACCTCAAACTCCTGGGCTCAAGCAATCCTACTGTCTCAGCCTCCCGAGTAGCTGTGACTACAGGCATGCGCCACCATGCCCGGCTAATTTTTTTTTTTCTCTATATATTTTTAGCTGTCCAATTAATTTCTTTCTATTTTTGGTAGAGATGGGGTCTCGCTCTTGCTCAGGCTGGTCTCGAACTCCTGAGCTCAGAACGATCCACCCGCCTCGGCCTCCCAGAGTGCTAGGATTACAGGCGTGAGCCACCGCGCCCGGCCTATATATGTATTCTTGATATGAGTCTTTTAGATGTATTGCTAATGTCTTCTCTTAGTCTGTGGCTTACCTACTCACTTTACTGATAATCATTTGAAGTCTACTAATTTTTTCTTTTTTTGGTACGTGCTTTCTGTTTCCTACTTAAAACCTTTTTACTTACTCCAAGATCATAGATACATTCCGATGTGTGTTTGCGTGTGCATGTATGCATGTGTGTTTACGTATGTTTCTCTAGAAGCTTTTACCTTTTGCATTTAAGGCTGTGGTTATCCCCAGTAAATTTTTTGGTTATGATGTGACCTAGAGATCGAATTTAGTTTTTGTCCATGTGCATGTCCAGTTATGCCAGCACTATTTATTGAAAAGACCATCTTTCCTTTACTGAATTGTATTGGCATCTTGTTTTAAATGAAGTGACTATATATGAGTATTAACTGTCTTTTTCAAAATTATAGATACCTATAATCTTGGATGCATAAGTTTCTTTGCCAGGAATTTACCTTTGGACAGTTCTATAAGTACACAAAGATGTTTGTACAAAGATAGTTATTGCACCATTATTTGTAATAGGCAAAACCAGAGGTTAATTCAGTGTCTTTCAAAATGTTACAGTAGTAGTGGTAATAATAATAGTATTTACTTTCTTCATGAGACAGTATTCTAAGCACTCTGCATATACTAATTTAATACTCACAGCAACTCTATGAGGCAAGTGTTATTATTTTATAGTTTTTTTTTGGGAAATTGAGGCACAGCCAGAATAACTTTATGAAAGTCACTAGCTAGTTAATGTTTGATCAAGTATTAAAACCCACAGAGTCCATCTCCTTAACTGTTACCCTGTATTGGAAAAATTAATGAATTGTATTAGATCCTTATTTTGGAATACTAAGTAATCATTTCTGAGGGTTGGTACTAGGGTGAGGCAAGTCCAAAGTTTAAGGAGGGACTCTCCTCCTTTACACTTAAGTAAGTGCGGGATTGGTACCTGAAAGTGAATACTTCTTTCAGTTTTGTGCCCTGGGCACCTAGCTTGCCTTAACTTGCTCCAGGCCCTGGGTATTTAAATGAGGGAGGAGGTTGCTTTGGTTTGAACGTTTCTGTTCCCCCAAAATTCACATGTTGCAAGCCTAACGCCTAAGGTGATCAAATTAAGAGGTGGGTGCCTTTCAGAGGTGATTAGGTTATGAAAGTGGAGTCCTCATGAATGGGATTTTTGCCCTTATAAAAGAGACCTCAAATAAAAGAGGCCCCAGAGAGCTTGTTTTTTCCTTCCACCATGTGAGGACACATGAAGCAGCAAGAAGGCACCATCTGTAAGGGACAGGCCCTCATTAGCCACCAGATCTGCTGGAGCATTGATCTTGTACTTCTCAGACGCCAGACATATGACAAATAAATTGTTTATAAGACACCGAGTCTAAGGTGTTTTGTTACAGCAGCTCAAACAGACTATGACAGAGGTAGATCTCTGTATTCTGATATGGAATAAGGTGCAGAATAGTGTATATAAAATGAGCCCATATGACTAAATAAAAAACAAAGCATAAACATATGTGCTAATGTACTCATGTATGTGAAATTACTATAAATGTAAAATTATTTTCTGGTAGCCCATATTGGAGAGTGATGAGAAGGAAGTCTTATTTTTTACCTCTTTTGATATGCTTTTATTTTCTTTTTAATAACATACCTTTATTGGTTTTAAAATAATTAAAATCCAAATAAAAATGCAGAAGAAAAATTCAGAAGGGAGGAAGGAATATAGTTTGGAGCTAAGTGTCAAATAGATAAAGTAATGCAACTTGTAAAGTTTTTAGGTTTTTTTAGCCTCCCTATAGTCTATGACTATGTTTAATATTGTTATACATCAATTAAGACATAAACCTCTTTTCCTCTGTTGAATATGAAATAAATTACTTACATTATCAAAAATTTAAACTAGCACCAATAATAGGCATCTTATTATAAATTATTAATCAGCCACCTCTGATTATTCATAAATGGATTATACTTCATAAATTTTCCTTAGTGGTCCAAGTGGTTCTGTTCCTCTCACCGTGTAAGCTGGTCATAGGCTATGAATAGTGGAGTTGCGTGAGGAGAAGGTTGGGCCCAGGCACGATGGGAGTGAATGTATAGTTCTGACTATATTCTAAAGACAAATAGTTCTATCTGAGATAGACTTGTATGCTATGGTGGTAGCTGTGATTATTCATAATAGCAGGGCCAAGAACTTCAGATTCCTCAGCTTGGTTGGGTCCCAACTCTGTTCCTGGGTACAGGCATCCCCAACCCCGTCTCAACTGGGTGGCAGTAAACCATTGCATTTCTGTCCTTTACCTCATACCAAATTGTTAATCATATTGGTGTATTATTACAAAGCCTTAATTAAAGATAATATGATCTTTTGCAGAGTTTGAAATTGTAATAGAACTGTTGTTTATCAGCTGTTTTTGTTATTCTAATTCTGTTTGCTTACTAATTAATAAGATGGTTGGGAGAGAATACCATGCCAGTGGTGCTCTCTTCTGCTCTCCACTTGTTGAATGTTAGCTGAGGGAACTAGAGTTAAGTACTAATCAAACATACCTATCCTTTGTAGCATTTGATTTGTTAGGTATTCATTTGCGTGTCTGAATTTATTTGCGCTTTGTTGTTTTGGTGATTCGAGGGTTTTTAGGTTTCACATTGTGTATTATTTTTGCTTTAAAATAAATCCGTAAATTTATTTTCCTAATTCAGTGATACTTTAAGTTAATTTTGTACTCCATTACCTAATGCAGTGTTTCTCAGACTTTTTTTCATTATTCCCTCTTAGGAAGCATTTTTAGCCTTGTTTTTTTCCTAGTGGGCTTTCTCTCCTCAAGATACTTTAATACCACAGATATTCTGTATATCTATGTATGTTGTCAAGTAGAGTTAAACTTTGGAGAGCTACAACCATTGTAATATCTAAGATTCTTTCTTCCCCGCAAAAACCACTTTTCGTCTCCTTAGGCATGATATTGCCCAAATTGAGAAGGTATGATTAAAGTGGTTATCAACCTCGAGTGATTTTGTATCCCCCTCATTCCCACCCCCTGGAGACATTTGGTAATTTTTGGAGACATTTTTGGTTGTTACAACTAGAAGTGATGCTATTGGCATCTAGTGGGTAGATGCCAGGGGGGATGCTGGTAAACATCCTATAATGCACAGGACAGAGGACAGCCTCTCCGTCTGCCCCAAACAAAGACTCATCCAGTCCCAAATGTCAGTAGTGCTGAGGCTGAGAAAATGATTGAAAGTATATAAATTTTTCTCTTTGCTCTTTTATTAAACATTATTAAACTAAAATATAAATTTAAAATAAATGAAAGTTCAGTGTTAAGGATATTACCTGATTTAATTTTATCCACTTAAAAACCAGTGACCCTTATATATAAAGAAAAAGTATAAAATCAGGCTGGGCGTGGTGGCTCACACCTGTAATCCCAGCATTTTGGGAGGCTGAAGTAGGAGCGAGGATGGCTTGAGGCCAAGAGTTTATGACCAGCCTGGGCAACATAGTGAGACTCCATCTCTACAAAAAATTTAAAAAAAAGAAAACTAGTTGGGCATGGTGGCACTTGCCTGTAGTCCCAGCTGCTTGGGAGGCTGAGGCAGGAGGATCCCTTAAAGCCCAGGAGTTCGTAGCAGGAGCTATGACCATGCCACTGCACTCCAGCCTGGGTGACAGAGTGAGATCCTGTCTTTCAGAAAAAAACATAACACTATGGTTGAGAATTAGACTTAAGTGGCATGTACTTGTCATGTTTATGTTTAAAAACGATTGTACCAGTTATGTCTTCAGTATGATTTTAAGTCTTTGTTGTTCGTGACTTCTTTTTTTTTGAGTTTTGTTTTTTATACCCTCTCCTCCCTTTTTGTTGAATAAGTGGAATAGTATAATGGCCTTTGAAGTCAGAAGTTTGAATCTTGGTTCTGCTGCTTACTAGTTTATGACTTTGGGTACATAGTGGCATAAACAGAGTACTCACCTGATAGGGTTGTTGTGAAAATTAAATAAGTTATTAATATATGTGAAGTGCTCATTGACACATAGTAAGTGCTTAATAAATGCTAACCTTTATTCTGATCTACTTCACATGCTTTACTTCATTAAAAGGCCAAATTGGCTGGGTGTGGTGGCTTATGCCTGGGAGGCTGAGGCGGGAGGATCGCTTGAGGTCAGGAGTTCAAGACCAGCCTGAGCAAGACAGAGACCCCCTCTCTACTAAACATAGAAAGAAATTAGTCGGACAACTAAAATTATATAGAAAAAAATTAGCCGGGCATGGTGGCGCTTGCCTGTAGTCCTAGCTACTCGGGAGGCTGAGGCAGGAGAATCGCTTGAGCCCAGGAGTTTGAGATTGCTGTGAGGTAAGCTGATGCCATGGCACTCTAGCCTGGGCAACACAGTGAGACTCTGTCTCAAAAAAAAAAAAGCCAAATAATTTTGGTTTCTTTTTCTCTTTGTAGATTTATGGTGGATTATTTTCTGAAGATAAGTGTTGGTACAGATGCAAAGTACTGAAAATCATCAGCGATGAAAAGGCAAGAAATAAAGTGTTCAGTTTGTTTGCTTTAAGGAATATTTATTTTGGTTCCAAAATTTGATGCTTATTTAGCTCTTCATTGCTTATTCATAGTCGTAATAAGATGTGGTTCATTGAACTTGTAAATTGATCAAACATACTTTTTCCCCCTAATGAGCACAAAAGAAATTAACTGCTTAAAAACAGATGAGATTCGGGAATATTTCTCTGCATTTAAATTTTAATATAATAACCCGAGATTGTCCAAAAATAGATTATATAATTTGTAGATTATTTTTGGTGACTAGTTGGTTCTTTATATCCTAGTTCTTAATAATTATGCTTGGTTCTTGCTCATGAGTAACTTTTACAAGTTCATTCTATTATGATTGATCAGTAGGAAAACTCGATTGATCCTGAAGTTAGGTATATCTTTTACTTAGTTGATATGAGTATTGTTAATAATAAAGATGGGCTTGCTATTTTGTCATGCCTGGATTAGATGTGATAAATTTTCTTTGTGTTAAGCCATTTCATTTTTTTACATTGTGAATATTTTACATGGGAAGATTTTTTAAAGGAGATTTGGGGAAATGGAATTCTGAATAGATGTTTGATGGCAGTTGCACACTGCAGGCTATGTAAAAGCATCTCTATACAGTTGCCTTTAGTGTTTTTTCTATGTCTGCTTTCTGGATTTAAAATATGTTACACGTGTTTTGTAAAATTTTTTTGGTATAATGTGAGGGATGAAACAATTTGATTAGTGCTCTAAATATCTTTTTGTTTTTAAAACTCATTATTTATTACTGTCATAGGTAATGGTTTTATCTTAGTGGGATAGACCTTACTAATAGACCTTTTCCCCATGATTTGACCACTGGAGATGATATTTTGCATTTGCTTTTGGGTTGGCTTTAACTTTTTAAATTAAGGGATAAGATAACATTTGACCTTGTAATGAACTATTTTTCTTTTTTAATCTTTTAAACAGATACAGAGCTGGAGGTAAGGGTGAATTAGTTTCCAAGGTTTAGCTGGAATGGGTTTAATTTTGTCAAAGTTAGTTTGATAACTTTGCCTTTCTTTTCAGATTTTATTGTTTCCAACTTGAACTTAAGAATGTTGATTGATTTTAACATTAGGAGAGATAGGAGAGGGCCATAATCTTCATAGGTTCATGTTTATTTAAAATACCAATTGTTTAAAAAACCAAAACGAGAAAAGGTGCTGTTGGAATTTCACTAGTACCAAATATAGAGATCACTATAATTTCATGGACTATGGATTTTCTTTATTTTGAGGCTATTACTAGAGATTGGATTCTGAATGCATTTTGTCAACTTGAGGTAAAATGCTATCTTGATATACAGGTAATTAAGAGAAAGCAGCAAATCGGTGGTTTCTTTGGAGATATTTAATCTAGGTTCAGTATTGATATTTATCTCTTATTTTTTCCAGTGTCTGGTGAGGTACATTGACTATGGAAATACTGAAATTCTAAATCGGTCTGATATAGTCGAGATTCCTTTGGAGCTGCAATTTTCTAGTGTTGCCAAGAAGTATAGACTTTGGGGACTACAAATTCCTTCTGGTCAAGAAGTTACCCAGTTTGATCAGGCAAGTCAGATTTTAAATATTTTTGTTAATGAAAGTATAACTATATATTTGAAACAAAATATAAGTGTAGTTACGTCTCACTAACTTTGTTTAACATAAAAGCCTGTACAAATTTGTGAAAAATATGAATTATAAAATAATTCAGAAGCAATTGTATAAAATTTTAGTAGTCATTGCTAGGTAAACATTCTTGAACAGATAGGAGTGATGTATATATATAGAATAAATGTAAATAGTTTTTTCTGATGTAAAAGATTATAAAAGGACAGTCTCATATGATGGAGAAAATAATGAATACAGTTATTCTGTTATTTGTTTTTAAGAAAGTATTTATTAAATAAAAGTGATTGTTAATCTGGCCTTGGTCATAAATATCACACATTTGAAATTGGGGTCATTTAATCAGATTTTATCATTTTGACAGAGGCTCATACTGTTTGACGTAGTAATTGGCAGTGATGTTCTGCTAATCTGGATTCTAGTTTACATTCACTTCCATTGAGTTTTGAAGTAGTAACCTAATTCTGGGAGACATCTGATAATTGCAAAAGTAGTCTTATAGAAGTCATACTTCTTTTTAAATCTTCTGTGCAATAATGATGGTTCTTTTGGTGAGTAGTAGTGCTGGTGAGGGATATTACATTGCAAAGTAATCAGGTTTGTAATTGTTTTATTTTAGCAGCTCAGGTGGCTTATGTGAAAAATGGTTTAATCAATATTATAAGAAATAGTAATTAAAATTTGGAACAATTTTAATAAAACCTAAATTACAATTTAGTTGTTAAGATGATTATGTAGTTTATTTAGCATTTGAGTAAATGCATGAATAGTAGAGATTCAGAAACATTCTATTTACCTCTTTATTGTTTTGAGAATCTTGTAGGTGTGTTTTGCAGTTTTGACTCCACTATAGTTAGTATACTATAGTTACTTATGAAAAACATTTCTATATATAAAACCCAGACTTTCATAAACATAAAGCGTAGATGCTAATGTAAAATTTAAGTTTTTGGTTTAAAATCTAAAGTTTATTGCTTCCTTCTTTAACACAAATACTTTGACCAAGGTAGAGGCTTATTTTGAATTTCCTGCATGCCTCGAACCCCAAAATCTTCAATTTACAGACCTTTGAATTTATCTGCTCTCACCTTATTTTACATGTAAGGAGATTGTGGTCTAGAATAATTAAATGGCTTATTTATAGTCATAAAGCTAAATAAGAAAAAACTAGGGCTAGAGCTCAAGTCCATGCTATCTTCATAATAGGATGATACGCAGATTTATGTTGATTGAAACAAACAAGAATCGAGGGGAAACAAAGTTATAGTTCTAGAACTGAAGGAAAAAACTTCAGTTAAGAATGTTTTTGTATGCTTCATAGATTCTTTATAGGTGTATTATATATAAACATTTGTATTTGGATGCTTAATTCAGTAAAAAGATCATTGATTAGAGTTTAAATAATTGGCAAACTAAATGTTTTCTGAAAAAAATAGTAATTCTTGAATATCTCTGCTTAGAAAGCCACGTTTAGTTGTTAATTTTTTATATATATGCATATCACTCTTATCTGTTGAAGGCTCAAATGTAATCTCCTATGTGAAGTCTTTGCTAATACCCACCATCCACTCCCCCGCAGCTGTTTTAGTCACTCAGTATATAAAGCATGTAGAGTTGTAATTTTTTTCTCCCTTACGGGCTAGTGAGTTTGGTAGAGACAAGAGCGTTCTGGTTGGAACCAATACTCATTTTTCTGTGCCTAGTCTTTCTACCTGTTAGATGTTAGATGAGCATCCAGTTTATTTAGCATTTGAGTAAATGGATGAATAGTAGGCATTCAGTAAAAACAAACAAAAATCCCGCACACTTCCAGAAGATGTCCTGGGCACTGAAATTCCTTCAGCATATTTTTTAACCAACAGCTTCACACCTATGCTACACACAGTTGAAACTGATAGAATGATGGTTACAGATCGCTGAAGATCAAATGAAGATTAGATTACTATTCTTATATGCCTTTATTTAAAAGTTATATGTAGAATAGGGGGATGAAAACTAGAGACTGGAATTTGAATTTAACAATTTAAAGGCCTTTTAGCTTATTTTCTAATATCTACAGACAAGATTAGGTAGAATAAATTAGAAAGCAAGTGATGCTTTCTTGTTTCTGAATAAAGCTTACCAGTTTGGAAAACAGAATGAAATATATCTTAGGAAAGTAACATAAATCTTTTTTTAATGATCGATAGCTCTATGTTCTATATCAATGACCAGATTTATTTGAAAGGTTAAGTTTATGCCTTTTAAATACCTAAATATTTTTTTTTTTTTTTTTTTTTTGAGACAGTCTCACTAAGTTGCCCGGGATACAGTGCCGTGGCATCATCCTAGCTCACGGCAACATCAAACTCCTGGGCTCAGGTGATCCTTCTGCCTCAGTCTCCTGAGTAGCTGGGACAACAGGCATGTGCCACCATGCCCGGCTAATTTTTTCTATATATTTTTAGTTGTCCAGCCAATTTCTTTCTATTTTTATTAGAGATGAGGTCTCACTCTTGCTCAGGCTGGTGTTGAACTCCTGAGCTTAAACGATCCACCAGCCTCAGCCTCCCAGAGTGCTAGGATTACAGGCATGAGCCACTGTGCCTGGCCTTAAATATGTTTTAAAAGTGCATGTATGTATCTATCTCCAGTTCACAAGATTTAGCAGAAAATACAACACATTACTCATGATAAAAATTAAATGTTTGACATTTATAAAAGAATATATAGCATATATATTTATGGTAAAGTGTAGTGTTAAAACATCCATGTATCATCTCTGCCGTGTCATTGTTTTTGTTAGTTTCAACTGAGGAGAAGACAGATTTTGTTTCAAGTTCAAAGTTCTATCTTTGTGATTAGATATAATTCAGGGAGAATCTGACTGTATAACTTTATATTGATTGTGATTAGTGACTAAAACTAAAAGGAATTTGACTTCAGAGAGAAGTCTAAAAATCAGATTTCTGCATTAAAAAATTCTGATCAAGGAGTACTGGACCTTTAGACCATTCAGCTTTAAGTAATTGAAACTTTCGTAGAAAGTATATTATTTCCATTTGCATTCATATGTTGCCCGAAGACAGAATTTTTTTTTGACAGTTTCTTTAAATATTAATAATTCCTCATATTCCAGCAGTAGTTTTCAGACATTACTTAGGGGTGGAAGTTGTTCTTGAATTTTAGATAGATTTTTAACAATAAGGGTTGAAACCAAGGGTTTTTGTATGAAAGAGGTTAACCAGAAAACTATATCTGATTGATTAAAATCTTAATGTGATATATTTCAATGAATTACATTTTGAGTTTGTTAGCTTTGCCTGCGTGATCCCATTTGATTGGTAGTGAATTCTGGACCATATTTGCTGTTTATAATGTATTCTTCGTGAATTCAAGCCTCTCAATATAGTGTGTGTATTTCTAAATTTAATGCTTTGAAAAATTTACAAAACCTGTATTTGTTAACGTAAAAAACTTTCCTGTTTTGCCTTGTGGATCAAAAAAATTCCTTTTTCTTTTTTTTTTGGTAGTTATAGTTGGTGATCCTTCAGCATATGCAGTTTGAATTTCCTTCTCTGCCTGTTGAGATGCATTCTTCTAGGCCCAGGGGTTCTTAACCTGGTATTAAATCGTATCACAATGAAATAACTTCTTTTGTAATCATGTGTTATGCATTTAAAAACATTCTGAGAGGAGCCTAAAGGTTTCTTTTCTGTTTTTCTTTCTTTATTTCTTTTTTTTCTTTTTGAGTCCAAAGATTTTACCAGACTGATAAAGGAGCCCATGGCACAAAAAAGATTAAAAGTTCTGACATAGGTCTGTCTTCTACCTGCTATACTTCTGTATACCTAAAAAAGATACAGAAAATAGTTAGTCCCTGCTAATATTGTTTAGTTTCTTGGACTTTGACTTTTTTTTCTTTTTTTAAAATGTGGCCACCTTATGTATTCTGGTTTTTAGTTTGGTCTTTACACACTTGTTTATCTAATTATTATTGGTATGATTTCCTATTTGGTTTGCTTTATTTGTGTGAACTATATTGCTTTTTGTATTTATCTAGTGGGAATATAAGTAAGAATAAAGCTTTTTCATCTAATAGTGGTATAATTCATCAGATTAATTATGTCTTATTTCAAGGAAGATGTGAACCAGTAAATTTGAGCAGTACTCACCCATTTTATGTTTTAAGTTTATGCATTATATATTATGAAAAATGAGTAATTTCCTTTATAGTATGCATAGGCCGAAAATCAGGAAAAGAACCTAGAGAAATTTGGAAAGAGTAATTAGATCATATCAAAGTAATTTTAAGAATTACAGCTTTCTGTGGGAGTAAACAAGTTGTTATTAAGTCTCAAGATATCATCTAATCCCAGAGATATTTTGGGTATATCTGTGTTCAGTTCTATGGATGGGTAATCAACAATTAAAAGTTAGCAAGCACCTAATTTCTCATATGGCTTCACATATACCAGTTGTACAGGTATGGCCCCCTTAAAAATCTATTTAAGATAATTTTGAATATAGGAATTTTTAACATTTCACATTTCATAATTTCAATTTGCTGATTTTAAAAAAAATTACGTTTTATGCTTTGGGTTTCTATTTTTTTGCTCCTATTTTCTGTCTTTAAAACCAGAGTACCTGACTTTGCCTTAAAACTATTTTTAAAATGTTCTTGAAATTGAGTACCTTTTCTAGATAACAAATTCATTTTTATGGGCTATTGCTCCTTAGGACACCATCACATTTAGTTGGGGCCAAAATAGTCAACACAATCTGTTGGGTTTAAAAAAAATTAGGATATTTAATTAGTATATGTTTAAAAATTTATGAATATGGCTGTCTATGCAAGTATTAGCTGTACGTCTGAAAGGAAAGATTTTAGCAAGTGTCTAATCAGAATACAGTCATACACAGGTAGAAGTATATTTGCATATAGCCAACAACCAGGTAAGACCACTTATATATAGAATGAAGAAATATGCTTGGAAAAGAATGGGTAGAAACAAAGTAAATGGGGAGAAACATGTTGATACAGCTGGTTTATGCCTTCTTTCCTGTCTTTCATAGGGCAGAACCTTTTTGGGGAGCTTGATTTTTGAGAAGGAAATAAAAATGAGAATTAAAGCAACCTATCAAGATGGAACAGTTATTGCTCAGGCTGAGTATGGCAGTGTGAATATAGGCGAAGAGGTGGCTAAGAAAGGATTTGCGGAAAAATGTAAACTCACTTCCACCACTAAAGTCTGTGAGGAAAAAAAATCGGAACCTGGTCAGTTTGCTCTCAGGAACCTCAAAAGCCCCATTCCCTTGTGGGGACATAGATCAAACCAGTCAACCTTCAGCAGACCCAAGGGGCGCTTAAGTGGGAGGCTGGCTCTTGACTTGAAGAATGAAAATGATGCAGGAAATCATGTGACATTTCCAAAGTAAGAATGTGGTGGGATTTTTAGTTTTAACTAATTTCTAATTCATGGTAGATGCCCTTCTCATAGTGGAATAGAAATTAAGACTTACGCTGTTGGAATCCCTAACTATGTCAGTGATTTTGAGGATGATACTGATTATTTGTTTTTCTCAAGCATGTATTCATCTCTGCTTTAGTAGAATATTTTCATTAAAAGCCATTTTGAAAGAAAAATCATTCCTGAAATCAGCTTTTCATGCCAACTTTTTTGAATACATTTGTCAAAAATAAAAATCTGTCTCTAAATCTGAATTATTCAGGCACAGCCAAAATTTCAAATGAGATTTCAAGTTTTTTTCTCTGGCTTTAAGAAAATTTTAGGAAGTTTCAGGGACTTGCCTTTTCTTTTTTAACAAAAGAGAGCCTCTTTTCTTCTTCCTGTGAAAGCTTGTGATGAAATTTGATTATTCCAAAAGTTTACTTTTTAGATCATTTTAAATTACCAATTTAAAGCAGAAAGCCATGTTTGATATTTATATATGCTAAAACATTATTCTGTATTATGATCCAAGCCTTGGTGATACTGTGTCTTGGATGATGTAGCTTTTGTTGTGATCTTATCAGTGCTTTAGGTACTGAACTGTCAAATGGGGTGGAGGGTCATGGGGAGGAGGAATTGGAAGAAGCTGATAAAGAAATGCTTTTACTTTGTTCTCTAGAGTTGATAGTGTTTTGAGGAAGTTGGAATATGTTTTCTTTGAGAGTTGGAGGCATTATTTTTGAAGTATTTAGTTATAAAATCTCATTAGCAATAAGTTATTTTTAAATGTTGAACTAGGTGAAGGTTTTAGTTTCCAAAATTAACTTTAAGATATGGTATAGAAAGGCTAAGATAATTTAGTTTTGATTTGTGATCTCTGTCAGCCTTACGCAGTTTGTTTTTTAAAATGAGTGAATTTGTTTTTAACAGGGAAAGTTTGGCTGTTGGTGACTTTAATTTAGGGTCTAATGTCAGCCTGGCAAAAATTAAACAGGACCAGAAACTGATTGAAGAAAATGAAAAGCTTAAAACAGAGAAGGATGCTCTTTTTGAAAGTTATAAGGCATTAGAATTGAAAGTAGAACAGACTCTCTGGGAGCTGCAGGTATGTTCAATGGCTTAAGGTAAAGAATATCCAACTGGGAAATCTGTATACTCATATGCTCTTATTTATTTAATTTTCTCACTTTCCTCCCCCCCCCCCACAATTTTCTCCTTCTTTGCTTATACCTGTATTTGTTTATAGATGAAATTTGTTCTTAATCCAATCGTCTTTGGATTTCATTGGATGTGTCGGAAAGTTTAATAATTTCTCATTTACATTTCCCTTTGTGTTCTTAAAATTAACTATGGAAATTTTCAAACATTGCAAAAAGAGAGAGACTTGAACAATTAATTTTCATGTGCCCATCACCCAGTTTTTATAATTATTAAACACATGGCCAGTCTTTTTTTAAATTTATACTTCCTGTGTTATTTTAAAACAAATCCCATATGTATTTGGGAAAGAAGGAAAAAACCCATAATCATAATACTATTTACACTTAATAAACAGTAATTCCTTAATATTATTTAATATCCAGGCAGTGTTCAAATTTCCCATATTATACCATCAATGCCCTTTTACAATTGGTTTCCTCTAATCAGATCCAGGTTAGGCCCATATGTTGCATTTTGGTTGATACATCTCTTAAGTTGCTTTTATCTGCATCCTTGGCTGCTTAAGAGGCTTCTTTATCTGCATGTGTGTTTGCTTTTTTGATTGTTAAGTCTCCAGATTTGCTCAGATTCAGGTTCAAATTTTTTTTTTCCGCAAGAATACTGTGTGGTTTTTCAAATGTGTAATTTTTTCTGACACCAAATGTGTTATTCCAACACCAATTTTCTGACACTGACTAGGTGGCCAATAATTCAGTTCAGTTCTGACACTAACTACCTGTGTTAGTGCAGACCCTACAAGTTAAGGACTCAGTTCCACAAGAATACTCCCACTTCCAGCACCAGCTACAAATCGAGTCCCTAGATTCCTTGCACTTCTGCCTACCCACTATAAATTTGGGTGATCCTCCCTAAGGTTAAATAATTCACTAGAACCACTCACAGAACTCAGGAAAGTGCTACACTTACAGTTTCTTTCTTTCTTTTTTTTTTTTTTTTTTGAGACAGAGTCTCACTCCGTTGCCTGGGCTAGAGTGAGTGCTGTGGCATTAGCCTAGCTCACAGAAACCTCAAACTCCTGGGCTCAAGAGATCCTACTGCCTCAGCCTCCCAAGTAGCTGGGACTATAGGCATGCGCCACCATGCCCGGCTAATTTTTTCTATATATTTTTAGTTGTCCGGATAATTTCTTTCTATTTTTTTTAGTAGAGACAGGGTCTTGCTCTTGCTCAGGCTGGTCTCGAACTCCTGAGCTCAAACAATCTGCCTGCCTTGGCCTCCCAGAGTGCTAGGATTACAGGCATGAGCCACTGTGCCCGGCCTGCACTTACAGTTTTATTATAAAGGATATAACTCAGCAACAGCCAAATAAAGATATGCATAGGGCAAGGCATTGGGGCAGGAGGTATAGAGCTTTCATGTCCTTTCCTGGTGTGTCGCCTCCCAGCACATGGATGTGTTCACCAACCTAGAAGCTCCCCCAGTCTCATTCCTCGTGTTAAAAGTTGAGGTTTCATTATAAAGGCACAATTTATTAAATCATTGGCCGTTGGTAATTAAACTCACTCACCAGTTCCTCCTCTCTTCCTGAAGGTGGGGGATGGTAGGGCTGAAAGTTTTGCTTTTTAATTTCAGTAGTTTTTTTGTTGTATGGATGAATTGTATGGTGGTGAAGTCTGGGCTTTTATTTTATCTGTCACCCAAATAGTATACATTGTACCCAATAGGTAATTTTTCATTCCTCACTCTGTTTCACATCTTTCCCCTTCTGAGTCTCCACTGTCCATTGTCCCTCTGTATGACTATGCGTACCCATAGCTTAGCTCCCACTTACAAGTGAGTATATATGGTACTTGGTTTTCCATTCGTGAGCTACTTCCCTTTTTAAATGTTAAACTAGGTAAAGGTTTTAGTTTCCAAAATTAACTTTAAGATATGGTATAGAAAGCCTAAGGTAATTTAGTTTTGATTTGTGGTCTCTGTCAGCCTTACACAGTTTGTTTTTTAAAATGAGCGAATTTGTTTTTAATAGGAAAAGTTTGGCTGTTGGTGACTTTAATTTAGGGTCTAATGTCAGCCTGGCAAAAATTAAACAGAAACTGATTGAAGAAAATGAAAAGCTTAGGATACCTTAGGAAAATGGCCTCCAGCATCATCCAAGTTGCTGTGAAAGACATTATTTCATTCTTTTTTATGGCTAAGTAGTGTTCCATGGTGTGGAATACTTTTTGTTTATCCACTCATTGGTTTATGGGCACTTAGATTGATTCCATATCTTTGCAATTTGTGAATTGTGCTTCAGTAAACATTTAAGTACAGGTGTCTTTTTTGAAATAATGATTTCTTTTCCTTTGGGTATGTCCCCAGTAGTGAGGTTGTTGGATTGAATGGTAGATATGCTTTTAGTTCTTTGAGAAATTTCCATATTGTCATCCATAGAGCTTGTGCTAATCACATTCCCACCAACAGTGTATAATCATTCCCTTTTCATGGTATCCACACCAACATCTATTGTTTATTGACTTTTTAATAATGGCCATTCCGTGGTAAGGTAGTATCTTATTGTGGTTTTAATTTGCATTTCCCTGATGATTAGTGATGTCGAGCATTTTAATGTATGTTTTTTTTTTTGCCATTTGTGTCTCTTCTTCTGAAAACGGTTCATGTCTTCTGCCCACTTTTTAATGTTTTTTTTCCTTGCTGATTTGTTTGAGTTCCTTGTAGATTCTGAACAATAGTCCTTTGTTGGATGTATAGTTTGCGAATATTTCCTCCCAATTCTGTAGGTTGTTTATTTACTCTCTTGGTTATTTCTTCTGCTGTGCAGAAACTTTTTAGTTTAATTAAGCCCCATATTTATTTTTGTTACTGTTGCACTTGCTTTTGGGGTCTTAGCCATAAAAGTCTATGCCTAGACCAGTGTCCTGAAGTGTTTCGCCAATGTTTCTTTCTTTCTTTTTTTTTTTTTTTGAGACAGCGTCTTGCTGTGTTGCCTCAGCTGGAGCGCAGTGGCATCATCATAGCTCACTGCAACCTCAAACTTCTGGGCTCAAGTGATCGTTGCCCCTCACTCAGCCTCCCGAGCAGCTGGGACTAAAGGCATGTGCCACCATGCCCAGCTAATTTTTCTATTTTTTTTGGAGAGACAGGGTCTTGATTTGCTCAGGCTAGTCTTGAGCTCCTGGCCTCAAGTGATCCTCCCACCTCAGCCTCTCAGAGTGCTAGGATTACAGGCGTGAACCACCATGCCTGGCCCCCAGTGTTTCTTGTAGTAGTTTTATGGTTATGGGTCTTATGGTTAAGTCATTAATCCATCTTAAATTGATTTTTGTATATGGTGAATGATAGGGGTCCAGTTTCATTCTTTTTCATGTGGCTATACAATTTTCCAGCACCATTTATTGAAGAGGATATCCTTTCTCCAATGTATGTTCTTGGCACCTTTGCTGAAAATCTGTTGGCTGTAAATAAATAGGAGGATTAATTTCTGGGTTCTCTATTCTATTCCATTGGTCTGTGTGTCTGTTTTTATACTAATACCATGCTGTTTTGGTTCCTATGGCCTTGTAGTATATTTTAAAGTCAGGTACTATGATGCCTCCAGCTTTGTTCTTTTTACTCAGGATGGCTTTGGCTGTTTGGGGTTTTATGTGGTTCCATCCAAATTTTACGGTTGTTTTTTCTAATCCTATGTAAAATGATATTGGTATTTTGATAAGGATTGCATTGAATCTGATCCATAGATTGCTTTAGGCAGTATGGTCCTTTTACTGATATTAATTATTCTTATCTATGAGCATGGGATGTCTTTCCATTTGTTTGTGTCCTCTTCAGTTTTCTCATCAGTGTTTTGTAGTTTTCCTCGTAGGAATCTTTTACCTTCTTGGTTAAATTTATATTTTATTTTGTTTGTACCTATTAATGACATTGTTTTCTTGATTTCTTTCTCAGCCAGTTCATAATTGGTATATGGAAGTGCTACTGATTTTCTTGTGTTGATTTTGTATCCTGCACCTTTACTGAATTTATTTATTAGATCTAAGAGGTTTTTTTTGTGGAATCTTTGGGTTTTTCTAGATATAGGATCACGTCATCCACAAAGAGGGATAATTTGATTTTCTCTTTTCCAATTTGGATGCCTTTTGTTTCTTTGTCTTACCTGATTGCTCTGGCTAGAGATTATAGTACTGTGTTGAATAGGGGTAATGAAAGTGGGCATGCCCTGTCTTGTTCCAGTACTTAGAGGAAAGGCTTTGAGCTTTTTCCCATTCAGTATGATGTTGGCTATGAGTTTGTCATATATGGCCTTTATTGTGTTGAGGTGTGTTTTTTCTATGCCTAGTTTGTCAAGAGTTTTTTTATAATGAAGGGATATTGAATTTTACCAGTGCTTTTTCTGCATCTATTGAGATGATCATATAGTTTTTTCCTTCATTCTGTTGATGTGATGGATCATGTTTATTGATTTGGGTATGTTAAATGATCCTTGCATCCCTGGGGTAAATCCCACTTCATTATAGTGTTTTATCCTTTTCATATGCTGTTGATTTTGGTTTGCTAGTATTTTGTTAAGGATTTTTCCATTTATGTTCATCAGGAATATTGGCTTGTAGTTTTCTTTTTTTTGTTGTGTCCTTGCCTGGTTGTGGTGTTGGGATAATGCTGGCCTTGTAGAATGAATTAGGGAGAATTCCCTTCTCTTCAATTTTTTTGGAGTAGTTTGAGAAGTACTGGTGTTAGTTCTTCTTTGAAAGTTTAGTAGAATTTGTAGTGAAGCCATCTGATCCTGGATTTTGTTTTGTTGGGAGATTTTTTATTACTAATTCAATTTTATTGTTATTAGTCTGTTCAGGTTTTCTCTTTTTTCTGATTGAATCTTGGTAGGTTGTATGTGTCCAGGAATTTATCCATTTTCTCTAAGTTTTACAGTTTGTTAGAGTGTAGTTCATAATAGTCTTGGATGATCTTTAGTATTTTTGTGGTATCAGTAGTAATGTTTCCTTTCTCATTTCTGATTTACTTTATTTGGGTCTTGTCTCTTTTTTTCCCTTAGTTCATCTAGCTAGCAGTTTATTGATTTTATTCATCTTTTCAAAAACCTAACTTTTTGTTTCCTTGATCCTTTGTATTTTTTAAAATCTCTGTTTCATTTAGTTATGCTCACTATTTCTCTTACTAATTTTTGTTTTTCCCCTTTTCTAGTTTCTTGAAGCGAATCATTAGACTATTTATTTGAAATCTTTCTAATTTTTTGATGTGGGAATTGATTGCTATAACCTTCCCTCTTAACACTGCTTTTATTGTATCTCATAGGGTTTGTATGCTGTATTTTGATTTTCATTTGTTTCAGGAAATTTTAAAATTTCCTACTTAATTTACTCCTTGACCCAGTGGTCATTTGGGAGGATATTTAATTTCCATGTATTTGTACAGTTTCTGAAGTTTCTCTTATTACTGACTTCTAGTTTTATTCCATTATGGTCTGAGAAGAGACTGGATATGTTTTTGATTTTTAAAAATTTGTTGAGACTTGTTTTGTGTCCTGACATATGGTGTATCCTAGAGAATGTTCCATGTGCTGATAAGAAGAACGTGTATTCTGTAGCTGTTGGATAAAAAGTTCTGTAAATTTCTGTTTGGTCCCTTTTGTTTTAATTGGAGATTAAATCCAGTGTTTCTTTGGTAATTTTCTATCTAGATGATCTGCCTAATACTGAGAAGGGATATTGAAGTTCTCAACTATTATTGTATTAGAGTCTATCTCTCCCTTTAGATCTAATAATTGTTTTATATACCTGGGTGCTTTGGTGTCGGGTACACGTGACATTATGAAGTATATATTTGGTATTTGTCACTGTTTCCTGGCATACAACACCTGAAATCCTTGGAATCTCTGAAGTGCTGTCTGTGTTATGCTAATATTTACTGATAGTTTCAGGTTTTGGCTGGTCAGACAAAGGCATGATTAGAGGGTTGGGACTTTCAGCCTTGCCCACCAACCTATGTGGAATGGAGAGGGATTGTAGGTCAAATCTTCACCAATGGCCAGTGATTTAATCAATCATGCATGTCATGAAGCATCCATAAAAACCCAAGAGGACAGGGATCTGAGCGCTTCCAGATAGCTGATGATGTGGAGATTCCTGAAGGGTGGTGCACCCACAGAGGGCATGGAACCTGTGTATCCTTTCCCCCATACCTCACCTCACACATGTCTTCATCTCTGTCCTTTATAATATCCTTTATAAAAAACCTTAAATGTAAGTAAGTGTTTCTCTCAGTGCTGTGAGCTGTTCCAGAAAATTAATTGAACCCAAAGAGGTGGTTATGGGCACCCCAACTTGAAGCTGGTTGGTGAGAAGTCCTAGAGGCCCAGACTTGTGACTGATGTCTGAAGGGGACTGAGCCCTCATTTTATGGGATCTTAACGCTGTCTCCAGGTAAATAGTGTCTGAATTGAATTAGAGGATACCTAGCTGGTGTCCATTGCTTGGTGTGTAGGGAAGAACCCACACTTTTGGTCACAGAAGTCTTCTTTTGTGTTGATGATTGTTGTGTGAAAGCAGAGGAAAACAGTGCATATGTATTTGGAATTCCTCTTGCTGAATTGATCCCTTTATTATTATATAATGACCTTCTTTGTCTCTTTTTACTCTTTTGGACTTAAAGTCTGTGTTATCTGGTATAAATATAACTAGTCCTGCTTGCTTTTCATTCCTGTTTGCATGGAATATCTTTTTTCTGTCCCTTTAGTTTCAGTTTAGGTGTTTTTACAGGTGAGGTGAGTTTCTTATAGGCAACGTGTAATTGGGTCATTTAAAAAAAAATCTATTCAGCCAGTATGTATCTTTTATGTGTAAAGTTTCTTCCCTTTACATTCAAGATTATTATTGATATGTGTGGCCTTATTCCTGTCATTTTATTAATTGATTTATTTTGTCCATCCTTTATTCCTTTCTTTTTCTCTAATTGTTCATTACTGTGGTTTAGTCATTTTCTGTAGGGGTAATATTTGAGTCCTTTCTTTTCCTTCTTAACATGTTTACTCTAACAGTAGGTTTTATACTTTCATGTGTTTTCATGATGGTCGATATCCTTTCACTTTCGGGTGTAGGACTCCCTTAAGCATTTCTTGTAGGGCCATTCTAGTGGTGTTGAATTTCCTTATCTTTTGCTTGTCTGGGAAAGACTTTATTTCCCTTTCATAAATGAAGGATAACTTTGCCAGATAGAGTATCCTTGTCTGGCAGTTTTCTTCTTTCAATACTTTGAATATATCATCCCGTTCTCACCCGACCTGTAAAGTTTCTACTGAGAAATCCGTTGTTATTCTTACTGGAGTTCCCTTGTAAATGATCAGACAGATGCCTTTCTCTTGATGTTTTTAGAATTCTCTCTGTCTTTGACTTTTGACAGTTTTGTCTTTGACTTCTGATTACAATGTGCAGTGGAGAAGACTTTTTTGAATTGTACCTGTTTGGGGATCTCTGAGCTTTCTGTATTTGAATGGTTATATCTTTTGCTAGACTTGGGAAATTTTCAGCTATTATTTTGTTAAATAGGTTTTCTATCACTCTTGTTTTCTCTTCACTTTCTGGAATGTTGGTAATCAGAATATTTGGTCACTTTATGGTATCCCATATATCTTGTAGCCTTTGTATATTCTTTTTCATTCTTTTTTCTTTATTTTTTTTCCTGACTGGTATTTCAAAAGACCTGTCTTTAAATACTGTAATTCTTTCTTCAGCTTGATCTAGTCTGTTGTTGAAGCTTTTGAATGTATTTTATATTCTATTCAGTGAATTCTTCAGTTTTAGGATCTTTTTGGTTCATTTTTATGACATATTTATTAGCAAATTTCTCATTCACATTCTGTTTTGTGTTTCTGATTTTTTTTTTACGATGTTCTCTTGTATCTTACTGAGTTTCTTTAATATCAGTAGTTTGAATTCTTTTTCTGGGATTTGGTAAATTTTTTTTTGAATGGAATCTGTGGCTGGAGAATTATTTTTTTGCTTTGGAGGTGTCGTATTTTCTTCATTTTTCATGTTTCTTTTGTCCTTACATTGATATCTGCTTCTGGCGTAATAGTCTCTTCTTCCAATTTTTTGGATTTGCTTTTGTAGGGGAGGACTTTTTCCTGAAGATGTTTCTATCGTGTTGGTTGGATTTGATTCTGGGTGCATGGAGTAGTGTAGTCTCCATATGATTTCTTTGGCTATAACCAGTGTTGTGGTGTCTGTGCTTTCCCCAGTGGCTTAGAATGAGGTTTTTAGTGGAGGCTGTGGTGAAGTTTTGCCAGGGATGAAGATACCAGGTATTACAGTCCATGGGTCCCAGTGTGGCCAGTGGCAGGCCGAGTGCCCCTGTATTTGGGTCCTAGGGCAGCATACACTGGCACTGCTATTAGCAGGTCCAAGTGGGTCATTTCTTGGGTCTCCATGAGGCTTACTTGAATGCCAGTAGTGACAGTAGTGGGCCAGGAGGGTGGGTGGGTCCTCAGGCCCCTGGGCAGCAGGCATGGTGTAGGTGATAGCAGTAGCTTTGGCTAGAATATCGTATGGCTCTCAAGCAGTCAGTGCTGGTGTTAGTGGTGGCTATGATAGGCTGGATTGGCTAGTCCTCATACCTGCAGTTGGCACATGTGAGTGGTTGCCAGCTTTGGTGGTAGTGGTAGGTTGGGTGTTCCTGACCTTAGGTCACTGAGAGGAGTGCTTAGGTGCCAGTGATAGTGGACTAAGGTAGGTTATCCCCAGGCCTCTGGATGGCATGCTCAGGCACTGGGGATGGGGGCAGATCTGGGCTGGGAAGAACTTGTTCCTAGGCCCTCTGGTGATTTGGGCAGGCGCTGGCTGTGATAGGCAGAGGCAGAGTGGTCCCCAAGTCCTGGTGGAGTGCTTGGGTGGAGGTAGCACTGGCTGCCCTGTAACCCTGCTATGGGGAGGGTGGGGTTCCTTTCAGTGGCAGAAGCTGTATGGAGGCAGCTGGTAAATGCATGCTTTGCTTGCATTCAGCCCTGGTAGTGGTAGTTTGCAATGATGGTGGCTGTGGGCAGTGGAATTTGTCTTCAGAGTGAATGAAAATGTGTGGCCACGTTTCTTCTAGGGGTATTGGAGTGATTAGCAGTGGTTCCTACCTCTGTCTTGGTGGCAGTAGGAAAACTTTTCTTGCTTTGAAATGCTGTGTCTGAGATTAGTGTAGCTAACTTTGTTTTCTTTTGATTCTTTCTTAGTGTATCAGTTAATACTTCCTTTTTTTTTTTTTACCATCTTCAGTGGTTGCTCTAAGTTTGCAAGATACATTTAAACTAATTCAAGTCCACTTTCAAGTAACACTATACTACTTCACAGAAGGTACCATGAGCACCTTATTATAACAATAATCCTAATTAATCCCTACTGTCCCTTGTATCATTGGTGTCCTTCATTTCACTTATATATGAGTGTACATAAGCACATATGTGTATACATAAGTGTACATAATAAAATACATTGTTGCTATAAATATTTCAAACAGTTATGATCAATTGAGAATAGATCAATTGAGAATTAAAAAATTAAGTTTTTATTTTACCTTCATTTCTTGCTTCTTTGATACTCTTCCTTTTCTTAATGTAGATATGAGTTTCTGACCTATATTATTTTTCTTCTCTTTAAACAATTTAACATTTCTTGCAGGAGAGGTCTATTGGCACCACATTCTCTCAATTTTTGTTTATCTTAAAAAGTCTTTGTTTCATCTTCCTTTTGAAGGATAATTTTGTAGGGTACAGAATTCTAGGTTGGTGGCTTTTTACTTAACACATTAATAGTTCACTCCATTCTTTACTTGCTTGCATGGTTTCTGAGGAGATCTTGAATGTAATCCTTATCTTTACTCCTCTATAGGTAAGGTGTTTTTTTCCCTCTATCTTCTTTCAGGATTTTTTTTTTTGGAGACAATGTCTCGCTCTGTTGTCCGGGCAAGAGTGCCATGGTGTCAGCCCAGCTCACAGCAACCTCAAACTCCTGGGCTGAAGCGATCCTTCTGCCTTAGCCTCCATAGTTGCTGGAACTACAGGCATGTGTCACAATGCCTGGCTAATTTTTTCTATATATTTTTAGTTGTCCAGCTAATTTCTTTCTATTTTTAGTAGAGACGGGGGTCTTACTCTTGCTCAGGCTGGTCTTGAACTCCTGACCTCGAGCAATCTTCCTGCCTCAGCCTCCCAGAGTGCTAGGATTACAGGTGGGAGCCACCACGCCCAGCCTCAGGATTTTTCTTTATCTTTGATTTTCTGTAGCTTAGAAATGATATGCCTGGGTATAATTTTTTTTTTTTTGGCATATATTATTGCTGTTCTTTGCATTCCCTGGATCTGTGGTTTGGTGTCTGACATTAATTTGGGAAAATTCTCAGTTATTATTGTTTTAAATATTTTTTCTGTTCCTCTCTCTTTTTTTCTTTCTGGCATTCTCATTATACCTATGTTATGTCTTTTGTAGTTGTCCCACAATTCTTGGAACTTTTGTTGTTTTTTAAGTCTTTATTCTCTTTGTTTCTCAGTATTGAGCTTTCTGTTGAGGTACCCCGAAGTTCAAAGATATCTTTTCTCAGCCATGTCCAATCTACTAGTAAGCCCATCAAAGACATTCTTTATTTCCGTTATAGTGTTTTTGATCTCTAGCATTTTTCTGTTTTTCTTAGGATTTCCATGTCTCTGCTTACATTGCCTGTATTGCATGCTATCTACATTCTCCTTTAGAGGCCTTAGCATATTAACCATAATTATTTTGAATTCCCTCTCTGATAATTCCAACATTGCTTCCACATCTGATTCTGATGCATTCTCTCTTTAAATTATTTTTTGCCCTTTAGTATGCCTTGCAGTTTTTCCCTGATAGCTGTACATGATTTATTGGGTAACAGGAACTGTTGTAAATAGGCCTTTAATAATGATAAGGTGTAGGAGGTGTGATGTGTTGTATATTGCTATGCTCAGTCTTTTAGTGAGCCTATGCGTTTGCTCTGTGAATTCATGTGTTTCTCAGTTTTTTTTTTCTTCTTTCTTAGGCTAGAGTGGGATGGAATTTTGGGTATTTATCGTCTCCCATGTGGCAGACTAGAGCTGGATACAGTTGGATGTTTTCCTTCCCCCAGGTCAGTTAGGCTGTGATAAAACCTCAGCTCTGGTTAACTATTAGGTCATTAAATATGAAATGTCTGATTTTGAATAAAAAGCTTAGTTTATTATATCTCAAACAGGAAGCAATATAGTTAATCAAAGTATGCGCCTAAGCTATCAACACAGTTTTGCCATTTTAATGGTAGCTTGCTTATGTCAGCAATGAAGAAGCCTCGAGAGCAAGTGGTGATGAAATCATGAAAGGTGTTTTCCACAGCTTGTTGAGAATTGAATATTTTTCCTTGCAAGAAGTGGTCCAAAGCCTGGAAGAAGTAGTAGTCAGTTGGGGCAAGGGGTGGTAAATATTGTGGATGACAGAGTTTCCAAGTCCAGTCTCTGTAGTTTGAGCAGCATTGTTTTTTGAGAGGTGTGGTCTTGCAAGAGGATTGGCTCATCTCTGTTGACCAATCTCGGGGGCTTAATCACAAGCATCCTCCTTATTTTATTCATTTGGTTGCAGTAGACATCCACTGTAATCAATTCACCAGGTTTCATGAAACTGTAGTGGATAAGACCAGCTCTGGACCACCAAACAGACACCATTAACTTTTTTTGATGAATATTTGGTTTTGGACTATGTTTTGGCACTTTATCTAATCGTTGTGTCAAATGCTTGAGATTGTCAAAAAGAATCCATTGCTTGTTTAATTCATGCTGTATCCATCTGTCTGGCTTCTTTACCTTGCTGATTTGTTTCAAATGGTCCCATATTGTTGGAATAGTAATGTCAAACCTTCCTGCTAATTCACCTGTAGGTTGAGATGGATTCACTTCCACTATAGCTTTTAGCTCATCATTATCCACCATGGTCTCAAATCACCCACATGGCTCAATTTCAAGATTAAAATCACTAGAATGGACCTTCTCAAACCATGGACGTGCTGTGCATTCATTAGCCACATCCTTCCCAAACACTTCATTGATATTTTGATCTGTCTGTACTGTATTGGTTCCACAATGGAACTCATATTCAAAAATAACATGAATTATCCATAGTTTCATAAAAATTGCTCTAAAAAAAATTTGAAAGATAATCACAAGCCAAAACGTGCATTTTTTTTTTT